>APFE031571757.1:197672-266060 GCA_000404065.3 Pinus taeda | reverse complement strand
TTCATATGGTTACAACCAATATGAGACATATATTCCTTATCCATGAGATATGCTTGACCCCTATCCCAAATCTCTTTCAAATCTTCAAGAGAATTCGAATTTGAGTCTTGGATGCCACATAAGAGTGTCTTGGAACCTTCCAAATCCCCTACACATGTCACCAAACTCAAGCCACTTTTAGGTATAAGTGAATATATGTTATTTTGCTAACTATTAATCATAAATTCACTTTAAATACATAAAATAAATAACTTTGGAAAATGAAAATATGAACCCATATGGTAATGGAAATATAGGGTTATGTAATGATAATTTGATTAAATGAGGTGACAAAATGAGGATAAAGGTTAAAATGGAGTGAAAGTGTATGTAAATTTCGCAGCCCAAATCTTGTCTAGTAGGAGATGTTTGCATCTCCCTTACCTCCCTCTTTTTTCTCTTCCCTTTCACAATTACTTTCTTGACACTACTGAAGAAGTATTTAGTAAAAGGTATTTTTTCTTCTTTAATAGGTTTAATATATTCCACTTGAAAAATCATGCAAAAAAAAAAACTGGGTAAGCATTTATAGGAAATTTGTTGACAGTTGTTGTTCTGATACTACCTGCATCTTCTATATATTTATCCTTAAAAAGAGGAGTTTGAAATTAAAAACTAGGTTCTACATGTGGTTGCAGTTCTATAATCGACTACAGTTGTGTCGCCTAAATTTATTCAAGCCCTAACACTTTTGTAGGAGTCCTTATTTGAATATTTTCAATTGGCATTCTTGTGACTTGAATTTCCTCTAATTTTACTTCTTGTGATTTTACTATCTTTTATTGAATAAATTCAAGTATGGAAGCCTCTAAAAAGCTTTGTTCAAATTACATGGATTCCTCCTGGATTGATTATTCATCTTGTGTATGAACCACTAAAGGTTGGTCAATCTACATGGATTCAGCTTCTTTGAACTGAAACTGTTCTCTACCACTAAATTCTTTACCTATATCATACACTCATTACCTATGAAAAGCTAATAAATCATCTTTGTTTATGTGTTCTATAAATTCTTTAATTCTTTTCATTACTTTTTAATAATGTCTAGCCCTCTAAAACACTTTCTCAAGGGGCCAGAAAGGAGGTCTCCAAAAAACGTTTTTCAAATTGCATAGATTCCTATTGGATTGATTATTCAGCTTGTGGTTGAACCATATAAGGTTGATGAATCTCCATGTCTTCAAGCTAGTTGAACTGAGATTGTTCTCTAACACAAAAATATTTACCTATATCCTAAATTCATTGCCTCTAAAAAGCTAAGAAATCATCTTTTTTGTGGTATTCTAACAAACATTTAATTCTTTTGAATACTTTTTCATAGAATTGGACCCTATAAAGCACTTTATCAAGGGGTGATCCCTCATTAGTATAGATTGTGAAACCATTTTGATTTTTGCAATGATCCTGAACAATTTTCAAGGGGTCATGTTTCTTTAATGCAATACATGTTAGATTAAGTAATTCTAAGGTTACTATCACTTTACTTCCATGCTTTACATTTTCCAAGAGTAAATCCCCAAATTATAGGAAAAAAGGGCCAAAGCTTCTTTAATTTGTCATGTAATGCTTTAGTAATACCTATGGAAATGATTTGATATGTTATTTGTCTAGGAGTGTTTTTTTGGGACATATTATGGAAAGATGTGAGGGGCTCTTCACAGCCATAAATTCTTATGTATAAGAAGGTTTAATTTATAATCCAACCTCTAGTAGGGAAAATGACTTCCATATATTCTTTACGAGCACTCGGTGTGGAATACAAAATAATACTTGGTGTAGAGGATTCATTAATTTTTTACAAATTTCATAGAAACATTAATTTCCTATAGATTGGAATAGTATAAATGGATTGTTTGAAAATTAGGTAGCTAACCGCAATACATCAATTAGATGGTGTCCTAGCATAAACATCATACAACAAAAATGTTGACATGAAGAACTTAGGTACAAACTCTAGGGGAGAATTGATGATTTTTTCAATTTATTTCTTAAAATTATTGGATAGAATAACTCGCAATAAGAAATTTCACCCTTCTCCATAACCTGATTGATCAAAGGGATTAGTCAAGTTCTCATAAATCAATCTATTCAAAAGTGCTTAAAATCTGATCCAGAGCATAGATCTCGATGACCTAAATCCAACACAACTTGAATCACTCAAAATCGATATCGTATGCCCCTGATACCGCGTTCTGATCATTTTCCCAAACTGGTGAAATTGTTTTTAGGTTGGATGCAGGGTTGTTAACTAGGTAGTCTGTACGCTGATTGGGCATGGTGACTGGGAAAGTTGACTATGTTTATTGGGCCAATGGTAGGCTTCAAAGAGGCCACTATGTATTGCTTCAGTGTTGCTGCATTTTGATTGGTCGAAGTGGTGTTTATGTGGTTTAATGAATGTAGCAAATGTAGGCAAATGGATTGAAGCCACGTGGCCTACCAATAATGCATTAATTTTTTTGTATCCCCGAATAGGCATCAGAGAGAATCAAACATAGGCCCTATGGTATAGTAGCAAGTAGCCCTACCACCATCCCATTGGTTGTTTCTTAACATGCAATGTTGCATGCTTTTATTTAACATATAACCAGATTCGTATTGCTGGACGAGGACTATAGGTAGGGGAGATGCGGGCTCTAGCTTAGCCTTGACCCATAGTTTTCGCACCATAAGTTACCAACCACTTGACCATATACCAGACAGAGTGGGTGTTTAACAGTTGCATGGCAGAAACATAGGACCAGCTCATGGTAACCCTACCGCCATGGAACCACATGCCAAGTCTTAGAGGAGATTGGTATACAGGAGTGAAAATTTTTGGAACGACCTCGATTTCATGGGATGGATAGAGCCAACCACCAAATATCTAGGGGACTTTGCAAATGGGGGTAGGTAGTTAGCCCCAACCCTAGGACGCATGACCCCATGTGACCCTCATTTTTAGCCACAATGCCTTAACGGAAATTTAAACTAAGTGACAAAATGCACTTAATTCAGCACGAATCTCGATAGTGTTGGGTGGAATTGTCGCTCGATGCATCATAGAAAGATGAAATTCATAGGATGGTTAGTAGTCTAATGCATTTTGTAGATCAGTTAATAGGGAAAGCTTTGGGAGAGCATAACTTGTTCCATTTTTGGCCAAATTGAGCCCACCAAGAGCCAAGATGGGGGATTTTTATACTTTTGAAGCCATTGGAGACTCAATAATTATATTTTGATCACTATAAATCCATGTAAATAAAAATTGGAGAACTTAAGAAAAAGTCCCAACATTAGAAGTTGGACCAGGAGATGTAGACTAGGAGAGGGGTGAACTCCTTTATCATTTTTTTTGTTATGTGTTTTTGATATGGTATATTGTCTCTATTTTATACTGTTAACTAAGTTTAAAAACCATTACTGTATGTGTTTTGTAAATTAATCCATTCCCCAAAATATATAAAATTCTACTTGCAATTTTTCCATTGCCTTCAAGTTTGCATAATAGATTAGTTTGGCATCGGAGCCTAAGGTTATTTTGAAGGTTTGATTTTTTTTGCAAGTGTTTTCTGATTCTTACAAGGTTGAAGCTTAAAATAGGAGGAGAACTTGTGGAGCCAAGGCCTCACATTGTTTCAGGGAGAACACACATACCTCAAGCTTCTCTAGTCATGGCACATGATGAAGGCCCTCGAGGGATTTCTGAAAATGAAAGAACTTTAAAAAAGTCCTTCTTTGAAATGTCTGAAATGGTAAAAGTTATTTATGAAGAGAGGAATTCAATGTTGAGAGGAGAAAGCTCAAAACCTCCAAAGGGAGATAGAGGAAAAGGAGACAAGCCTCCAAATGTGAATGGAGGAAATCATGACAAGCCACCATCTTCACCTCCACTCCCATCCTCATGTTCATCCTCATATTTTACTTCTTCTGCACTTTCACAATACCTCCAAATTCTCCAAAGGGACATGGTAAAACTCCTTTGTTAACGCTTGACATGAAACTTGAATTGCCTATGTACAATGGAGAGGTAAATGCTAAGAAGTTAGATAATTGGATTCATCACGTTGAAGCATATTGTGTGATACAAAGAATCAAGCATGATAATGGGCCAAATTCAGTTTGCTTCTCTTATATTGGAAAGTGAAACATTTATTAGGTGGGAGACCAAAACTCAGAGGACATGAAGAAACATGATAAGGTTTTATCTTCTTGGAATGATTTTTTTTGTAGAAATAAGAAGAAAATTTCATCCATTAGAATACATGGAAAAATATATGATGGATTGGAAAAAATTTAGGCAAGATAAGGGTCAAAATGTGCAAAGTTATTTTTAAAAATTTAGGAAAAAAGATTTGATTTTTGATATAGATTGATCCTCTCAAGGCACTTTACTCAAATACATTTGAAGATTGCATAGTTATTTGAGACACACAATTCTCATGTTTAGCCCTACAAAACTAGATGAAGTTTGTGTACGTGGAACTCATTTATAAGAAAGAGGGAAGAATGTTCCTTAAGAGGGAAAGGGGAAATTCAAAGGAAAACGGAAGAAAAATGATTCAGCCAAAAAGGAGGGAGAAAAAATCACATGTAAACATTGTTAAAAAGAAGGCCATGATGAAGACCACTGTTGGAAATTTCATCCTGAAATGAGATCTAAATTTTTAACAACAAAGGGAAACAAAATATTGTTGCAACTACACAACATGATTTAGGATCCAATTCTGGAGCTGAAATAAAGATCGCAACCATGGGATTTAAAGGTAAGGACTCTATGTCAAGTGCTAGTTCTTCAAGTAGCCTCAATGAAACTCAACATGAAAAACAAAGATTAGAGTTTTCCACATTAGAGTCATTTTACAGTATACCATGATAGATACATTGTTTGATAGTGGATCACAAGAAAACCCTATTCTAAAAGACATTGTTAAGAAATTGAATTTGGAAACCACTCCTCATCCTAAACCTTACACTTTAGGTTGGTTATGTGAATGCAAAATTGCATGTGACCAAAAGATGTGAACTGAGATTTTCCATCACTGCAAACTTTATAGATGAGGTAGAGATTGATGTTATTTCACTCTATATATGCGGTATTGTTTTTGGAATCCCATATCTATATGATAGAAGATCCATATTTCATCGTCGTGAGCATAAATAGCACTTGTTTAAATATGGGTTTGAGTACATTGTTAGAGCATATAGCAAGAAGTTGAACTTATCAATTGTGAATGTTGGACAAATGAAGAGGCTTGATAATTCTAGTAAGAATATTGTACTCTTGATTATCATACCCAAAGAGAATGTTGAAAATTAAGCCTTCCAAGGATGTAATGCAAGATTAAAATATGATTCGTTTGTGGTTGTTAACAACTATGATGAGATGTTTTAGGAACCGAAAGGATTTCATCCTAAAAGAGGAATCCAACATGAGATCCAATTGCAGCAAGATTGTCCTCTTCCAAACATTGGAATATACAAGATGTTAGTTATGGAGAATGCATAAATAAAGAAATAAATCCAAGATTTGTTTGATAAAGGGGCCATGAGATGAAGCACATTGCCTTGCGGTTCACCAATTGTTTTAGTACCAAAAAGAGATGTTACATGGCACATGTGTGTGGATTTCAGAGACTTGAACAAGATTACGGTAAAGAATTGTTACCCTCTTCCTCGAATTGATGATTTACTTGATCAGTTGAAATATGTTCTATATTTTTCTAAGTTGGACATGAGAAGTGGCTATAATTAGATTAGGATTGCTAAAGGAGACATATGGAAGACAACTTTCAAAACAAAGCAAGGTTTGTTTGAATGGTTGATTATGTCATTTGGCTTTGTAATGCTCCTACAATATTCATGAGAGTTATGAATGATATTTTGAGGTCTTTTATTGATGACTTTGTGATTGTATACTTAGATGACATATTGATATTTAGTAAAACTTGTGAAGAACATGTCAGTCATGTTAGACAAGTCTTATATGTCTGTAAGAAAGAAAAGTTCTTTTTTAAGATGTCTGTATTTGGGACATATTGTTAGAGGGGGTGAATTGAAGATAGATCCCTCAAAGGTCAAAGTCATTGTAGATTGACCTAAGCCCAATAATGTAACTGAGGTTAGCGTCTTTTTGGGGCAACCTAATATTGGAGAAAGTTCATTTCTAACTTTTCTTGAATTGTGGCTCCATTACATGGCTTGACAAGTGTGAAACAAGTTTTCTATTGGAGAGTATAGCAAAATAAATCCTTCGATGCATTGAAGGAGAGAATTAGTACAGCTCTAGTTTGTGTATTTCCTTATTTAAGACAACCATTTCAGATTCAAACAAATGCAAGTGACTATGCCATGGGAGTGGTCTTGATGCAACATGGTAAGCCCATATTTTATCATTCTGAAACTTTTAATGGTACAGTAGTTAACTATCCTACCTATGACAAGGAATTGTATGCATTGGTGCAATGTGTGATCGGAACATTATTTGATGGGAAAAGAAATTATCATTCACATTGATCGTCAGCCATTTCAATACTTGCAATCACAAACCAACCTACAACAAGTGAGGCATTTCAGATGGATGGGATTCTTGTAGAAATTTCAATTGGTGATAAGGTATAATACAAGTATCTATCACAAGGTTTCTAATATTCTTTCTATACCAAATTTTAGTGCTTCAATTATTCTTAAGAATAATTCAATCATGCATGAGAGCTATGTTGAACAATATGCTTTAGGTGACGATTTCAAAGGTGTATATGCAACTTTGTGTCAAGGCAACCAAGTAGAGGAATTAGACTACCATCTTCATGATAAACTTTTGTATCATCCTGGCAAGTTATGCATTCCATAGGGTGAAAGAGTCAACATCATAAGGGAAGCACATACTTCTCTTATTGTTGGCCATTTTGGTGTAGGAAAGATAGTGGAACAATTACAAAGGTATTTTTTTTGGCCTCGAATGAAAGTGTGTCACGATATGCAAGAGAATGTTCTTTATGTACCACAAGTAAGCCTAGTAATGGAAAGTTAGGATTGTACACTCCACTTCTAGTTCCTCCCCATCCTTGGGAAAGTTTTTCTATTGAACTTTTAGGAGGACTTCTTGTTTCTAAGAAAACTCATGAGTATACTTATGTTGTGGTCGATTGTTCCAGCAACATGTGTATTTTGATGCCATGTAAGAAGCATTTTACAGCTGAATAGACTACACAAATGTTCTTTCAAAATGTATGGGTACATTTTGGGTTTACCCAAATATAATATTTCTAAGCACAACATTTCATCCACAAACTGATGTTCAAACAGAAGCGGTGAACATAATAGTAGTACATCTTCTTCGTGCTTACTTTTGCAAACATCCTAAGCTTTGGGATGAACATTTCCACTACATTCATCATTCTTACAACTGGGCAAAGCATTCGTCAACTCAAACATCTCAATTTGAGGCATGCTTTGGATACTTACCAAAATCCCGTTTAGATTTTATCTTTGGCAAAGATGTTTCTATTGATGGTCATAGTGACATTGATAGGGCAATGTGATTTATTGAATAAGTTCTATTGGTGCATCAGATGGTTCAAGAAAAGCTCGAAAAGAGCCAAGCCAAGTTCAAGAGAAAGCATGATAAGCATCATGTTGACCACAATTTTTAGGTTGGAGATGAAGTTTGGCTTTACATTAAAAATGAGAGGCTTAAAGGAGAAGGTAAAAAATTGAAACAAATAAGGTATGTACCTTTTAATATTCTAGAAAAGATTGGTAATAATGCCTTCCAATTGAATTTGTCTCCATATATTCAAATGTATGAAATTGATTAGGGTTGGGAATTTGAGGTTATATTAACCTCCTTTGATTTATGATCAAGGAGAAAATGTTCAGATTCCTTCAATAGAAGATTTATGTCTTGAATTTCTTGGAGAACTGTAGCAAGACATTATCCTTGATAGAAAAACAAGAACTTCAAAACAAGGAAACATGGAGTACCTTGGATGTGGGAATCAAAGGCACAAATCCTATAAAATCCAAATGGATTGATATTCGAAGGGTGAGGGAACTGTACTGTTACACAGTAATTTGTCACTGCCTTCACTCCTAGTCTTTCTACTCTGTCATGTGTCCAATTCAAACATGATCATGTTAAAGAAATGCTCTCTTATGCTGCCAATTGACCGACTTTTCCTAAGTTATCTGCCTCATCATGACCATGGACTTAATATACACGTTAAAGGGCACCCATAAACAGTGTAGCCATGCTGCCATTGCAGAAGTACATCTGATTCCCGCGATGGTCCAAATTCACGCTCCAGAACGAGGTTACTTGTGATCTTTAGCGATCATCTAACTGGCTACACTTCCCACTAGCGATGTCAGTGTTAAGGCTCAATTATGTACTTGTGATGATTCGGGTTGGGCGAATTTGTTCCAAGAGTCCTCTTTGTGGATGACTCTAGACCTAATTGTTGGCATAGTTTGTGTCACCCTTCCTTTCCTGGCATGGCAATTCTGTCAGTTGTGCTACCTTCCTTGGGGATAAGCCCTCTCTTCCACCTTTCATGGAGACTCCTTCTCATATTTAAACACTCACCTTTGCTATGATTAGCTAGTTGGTAAATTCTTGGATTGAGCAGTGCTTTTGGTTCTTTTGGTTTTGGCAGATAGCTGGTGTGAGTGTGACAAGTGTGAGAGTGTTGATAGCTTGTGGAAGGTTGTGAAGTGCCCTTAATTTTATGTAAAACTTATGAGTGAGAGAGAGACTTTGCATGTTGGGAGATCCATCTTCAAAGGGTGAATGCTTGAAGAACATGCTGGCTTGATTCCTCTGAGGAGGCTTGTGACATCAAGACTTTGGTTGTAAGCTTGCTCTTATTTCATTATTAATACAATCAATGATTTTTTCCTATGTCTTGTATGTAATGTACTTAATAGCTCATGACTTCTTGACTTTGTGAGTAAATAGATCATTGTTGTTTTCCGGTTACGTGATTTGTTGTATTTCCTTTGCATTGTTTCATGTTGATCACTCATTGAGGAGAAGGAAGCGAAAGCTGGAGTAGCACAACTGAACTCCATCGACCATTGGTTGAGGTAGGCCTCCAACTATGATTGTTTAAGGAAAGTTATTGTTGATCTATCCTTCTTTGTGACTAGACCACTCTAGGGCTAGAGGGGTTGCCTTTGTCCGCATAGGGAACACTTTCCTGCATCACAAATTGGTGACTCCACTGGGGAGTCTATCCTATGTTCTTCTCTTTGCTCTTGTTTTGATTTTGATTTGGTCTCTCTTTGTTTTTTGGGATTAATTGGCAGTCTTTTGGGTCACCTAAATTGATCTGCGAGGTCCCTCTATTATCTGTTACATTGGTTGGTTTTTGTTTGAGAGTTTTTGTATCGTTTGCCATTGTTTTCTACATCATCACAAAACTTAGTCTAATAGTCATGCTGACATCGCAATCACTCTTTTGTAAAATCATGTGCGTCGCTGAATAACATCACATAGTCGCGACGATCCTAGAAATTGGATCATTGCAGGAAAGACGTGTACTTCCGGGTTGACATTGCCTTGTTTCTACAACTACCTACTTATCAGTGCTAGTTGCTAGTGTTGTACTTGCGACGATACCTGTATAATTGATTTCCTCAATTCTGCCTCCTGAGTTTGCCAATCCTCTTGATCTCTTGCCTTCTTTGCTTGCTCAGTCATTTGTTTTTCCCTGTTTATGGTCAAGGCACTCTTTCTTTGGTTTTGTTGAATGAATCTTGCATTTTTGTCCGTGTGACCTAGTTCATTATTTCAAGTTCCTTGAACCAATTGTCTTGGTTTCTGGTTGCTCAAGATTCAGTTACAACTTTCTTATTGGTTTGATTGAGCCTTCCCATTCTTTGTTTCTGGTTGATTTTTAGTGGCAGTTATTGAACCAGTCTTTGGTATTGATTTGATTTCTTTTCACTACTAAACATAAATCACGACTTTTTGGATCAACTGGTTCTTTTACACTTGTTTGTTTCTTTTTTTGAATTTAAAATATCAAAAAATCAAAAGACTGTATTCATTTAGTGTGCAAAAGTGAAAGTGAATTTGTATTTCAAGGTTGCATATTGAAAAGTGAATGATAAAATCTCTCATTAGTAGTACCCATACATTGTAGGAATTGATGTTTGTATTTGGTTTTCTTGGTTTGGGAATGATCCCTCTACCCTCTCATAGATAGGTGTTCATTGAAGCAGAATGATATTTCATTCATTTTAGTTGCATCCTAGGTTTTGTTGTATACATACGGTAGGGCCTGAAAACCGAAACATAATTCAAGATCAACCTTAAAAGGAACTGAATAAATCTAACAATGCATTGGAACATAACGCTCATAATTTAGACATCTAGGCTAGAGACATGTTCCGGCGTTTTTAAGCGTAGTCACTATTGTTTTCACTCAAGGTTGGGTGATTCCTCCTTCTGTGACTCAATAGCGGTCTAGTACAGAATTGTGCTCCCATGTACCGTCGAGTATATGTTGGGAGACCCCACTAGGTTTGTCATCCTTTATCCTTAGGAAGCCATGTCTACCACCTTGTAAACCGTAATGCACCAAACACCGCATTCGAGAAGATTCACTACTGTATGGAAAGTCCTTAGTTTTCATATGACTACCAAGGTGTACATGCAATTTTACGAGTTGTTTGGTAAACCTTTTGCCTAGTTCTCCAGAGTAGTCACTTTCGTTCCTTTTCGGACTTCTTAAAAGAAAAGGTCCATCTGAGCACTTGTCATGTCAAGCTCATTAAATATTTGAAGGTGACTAGAGTCATATTTTGGTCATTTTCTCAACTCTTTGAAGATGAAAAGGTCAAGTTTTGTTCCTGCATCTTAAAATTTATTTGACCACGTTCACATTTACTCGGTTAGATCTTGTCTATGTTTAGTTTGAGTAGGGTTATTTCTCATTAGTTTTCCTAGGATTTTAAAGTGAATCATCCTGGTGGAATCATCGATCCTGCCTCCCATTCCAATTTACCAACGGTCTCCAGCCTCTGTCACTCCCGAGGTTCTGGTTGTTAGTGATAGTCTCCCTGTTATCCCGAGTATCCAACAGCTTAACTCTCGCATCCTAGAGGATGAGTCTTACAATATTAATTTGAATCCTATTTGGGAGCCTTCCGAGGAAGACCTTCCCACTACTCCTCCTAGTGTTTCGGTCCCGATGTCTTCCTGTGACATGGATGAGACGACTCCCATCTCTGGTCAAGAATCCTTTGTGTCAGAAAGTGAAATTTCGATTCCTACGAAAATAGGAACTTCACCTTTCCATGTTACATCCTTTGGTGTCACATTTCCTCTAAGGTATAATGCTTTGGCGGACATCATTGGTTATAGGTCTCCCCTTTCGAGTTCCATATGGTCTCGTACCTTCCCTTCGACTTCGGAGCCATTCGCCCCTCAAATTCACAATGTGTCCATCACATCTTTTCTGACCATACCAACTGTTTGTGTGGCTTCTTCAGCCCCTATTATCAGTGCTGCCACTGCCTCTTCAGTGGTTACTACTATTGTCGACCATTCCGCTGGTCCTACCTATAGTGGCCCAAGAGCAGGAGTTGTTGATCCTGCACTAAGTGCCCCACCTTCTTCTTGTTCCATTCCAGCAGGGGGGGCATATAATCAATATGCACAAGCTCTTCGAAATCCAGATCCTCAAAATCCATTTAATTATTATGATTCTTGCAGAGCTCATATCTATTACCCATGACCCATGCCATCTCAATCCGTGGTTGAGGTCACGGTCCCATTGTCCATTGATTGGGGTACCACCACTTATCATGGTGGCCAAGCACCACCTGCAAATTTTCAAGGGCCATCTTATCAAGGTTATCCATCTTACGGACAACCTTATCCAGGGCAACCTCGAGGCCCACAAGGACAACCCTTTCAGGGACAACCTTTAGCCTTTGGTGGTTCTTCCTTTACCTATTTCGAGTAGCCTTCTGGTAAGCTAGGAAAACCTTACATTCAACAAGGTCAACCCGGCGTCTAGCAAGGCTACTCTTCTGGGTAAGTTGGTCAGAGTTACATTCAGCAAGGCCAACCCATTATCTAGCCTAGTCAACTGACTGGGCAGAGTGGTCAGCCTCAAAATCAACCAGGCCAACCAACTGTCCAGTCTGCTCAGCCATCCGGCCAGTCAGAACAACCCTCAGTTTTGCAAGGACAACCCACTACCTAGAAAGCTTAACCTTCTGGGCAAGTGAGTCAACCTCAATCTCAGCTAGGTCAGCCTTCTAGCTAGATGGCTCAGCCTTAGCTTTCTCAAGGACATCCATCCGGGATTGCTCAACCGAAAACTAAAATGATGGTTTCTTCTCAAGTGCCAACTGGTTTTCAGCCCCAGTCTGGGCTCCAAACCCAATCGAATCCTCAAATTCAGGATGGATCTTAATCTCAACCTGCTTATAAAACCTAGCCTAGCTACCAGGGCTAGTTTGGAGCCCAAACGCCTTATGGTAGCCAGCAATCCCAAGGGAAAGCCCAATTTGTTCCATATCAAAATTATCAACAACTACAGGTAAATCCTTACCAAAATTTCCAGCAACCTTATGTTGCTCCTGCAGGCCCAATTGGTCATCAGTGGAATGTTGGGGGAAAGTCCAAGGTCAACTATCCAGTTATAGCTATAACCCCTATGGGAAAAGCTCCTATAGACAAAACCCTTATGGGCCAAGTCTGTCCCGACAAAACCAATGGGGCCAACAAATAGCTGGGTGGAACTCTCGTACTACCTCCTACCTGCGGCCACAAATGTCCTTTAATCCTCAGTTACCCTTTTTAGCGACGTTGGAATTATCAGACGTGTCCAGACGGAAAAATGATCCCATTCTTCATAATCCGTATTGGCTGCCGGTTCCAACCAAAATTCGAAGTGATTCTCCCAAGTTTGATGGTAAAGCTGGATTTAGTCCTGCTTTATGATAAAGTGAATGATAAGCTGCGGGCAGGAAAATTCGAGCCCATGTGGCACGGGCCTTAGATTGTAAAGTGAGTTTTACAAAAAGGGGCCTATGAGCTGATTGATTATGAAGGGAACCCTCTAGATAAGCCCTAGAATGGGCTTTATTTGAAGAAATATTACGCTAGAACCCCATGCACTCTGATTTGTACATACGTGTATTCTCAACAGGTGTTTTGTGTGTGTGTCTGTTTTCATGTTTTTGTCTTGGTGTGTAGGCATAATTGCTGCTTATTGTGTCTTTTTGCTTCGTATGCAGATGTCTAGTACACCTTACATTGGTTTCGCTGATGGTGCCTGTCATAGTACACGAAACCTGTCTTCTATGACATGGGTGATCTACGATCCTCATGTTGAGTTACTGGACCTTCAAGGTGTTTGTCTAGGTTGTACCACAAACAATGTCACTGAATATAGTGCTATTATTGAATTATTGACCCAGGCTATTAACCTCAGCATTCATGCATTGGTTGCGAATCTCGACTCTCAACTTGTTGTCCACCAACTTAATGGGCGTTATTCCGTCAGAGATCATCGGATTTTAAGGTTGTATTTACGTGTTAAATTATTAGAAAGGAATTTTGATTTTATCACATATCAACACATTCCAAGATGATTAAACACGTTAACTAATGCATTAGCTAACCATGTATTAGATAGACCTTTTCATAACATGTAATCAAAACAACATATAGAAGCATTCAAAACACAATAATGAACCATAGGAATATGTATATATATGTATATCTCGTGTGGCACACCGAGGCGCTCAAAAAATGAATGTATATGTCCAAATAGAGTTTGTGTTCTCCATACTTCCGAGACACATGTCTCTCAAAAAATTAGCAAGATAAAACCTAGGTGTCTGCTGTGGTGGGTAATGCTCCCAATAGCCACCACCGCTTGTGCAACTCATATGAATAATCGATGCACCCTAGGAATCACCCCTACTGTGTGAATCTGGAACTCTATGGGGACCTCCTCAATCCCCATGTAATCATGGATCCCTGCCGTCAGACCCTCGAGATTTTGGGCCATTGTCTCTATTGAATCACCAATTGGAGGAGCCAAGGCTAGCTCTCTGATACCCTCTGGGTCCCTCCACACCTTTGGAGCCAGTCCTATGGATCTCACTGATCCCACATCTGCAAATACCATAGAGTACCTCATTAGGACGTATACATGAAAAAATCCAAAAAACATCATAAAAGATAAAATACAAAAATATCATGATCAAGTGCTTTAGCGCCATCATCCCACTGCTTGCTAGGGGGTAGCTGCATATTTGGATCTCTACGAAAGTCCATCCTAGCATATGGTGAGTCCTCAACAAAGACTGTTTGGTGCTCCAACCACTCATGGAACATTGTCCCCCATGACACTGGGCGTCCGCCACCTCCTCATGGCATAACGTGGGCCCACCGTGTGATCTTGGGCTCCCACTATCTAGGCACATCCAAGACCATATGTTGCAACTGCAGTGCCGACAACTACTCCAGCATGAGTGGGATCAAGATGGATTCGTATCCAAACTGTTTCATCTCTCCTTGACGACAGTTGCTAAGTTGTCTCTTCATATTAGTCGTCACTATTTCCGCCTATCTACCCTTGTTACCATAAACAAAACTACGCAAATAACCACGTCTTCCACCATCGGAATTACCACCTTCCCGCTCTTTGTTTTGCGTGCCAGGGGGCACACTCATGCCATTATCATCTCTAGTGATTCGCCCCTAGGATGTTGGCCGTCTAGGATTGGCCTCTCACCACGATGGGACAATCCAGTCAAAAAATAGATGTTTGTTGCATCGAACGCGATGTCTCAGCCTCATATTATGAATTTTTCATCTGTTGGGTTCCATGCACGGATTATCAGCTCTAGGAAATCGGGTGGGGCCCGAAGGTGAAGATTAAGGAAGAATTTTAGCAACCCACATGCACGTAGAGCATTTCGGCACCCAACATCAGCAAAAGCTTCCTCATCATTAACATCGTGAGTCTGTTCCTGCCAAATGAAGGACATGATGCCCTGCATGACGAGAATAAATGAATTAGAGCTTCGTTTATAAATTTCAACTCATAATTTGCATAAAAAAATAATTTTGCGTCGTCATCACGACTGTTCTTAAAATAGTCGCGATGGCATTAATTTTGCAGTTCAATTTTCTCACGGTCATCACAAGAATACATCATATTCTTGTGATGATCAGAAAGCGTTATGTGTAAGTCGTGCTCGGTCATCGCGGACCCAAGCATTATACCCACAATGACCGAGCGACAGACTCCAATTCAAAAATCCATTCAAACTTACATATCTAACGCTCAAATTCATAAAAAAACTATTAAAATGAAGCACAGGAGAATGTCTACTTACTTGGTAGAAGTTTCGTGACAAACCATCAAGAAATGAGGCTGGAATCAGCTTGAGAAATTAGCTCTGGTTGGTGCTCCAAATACTCGAATGTTAAATTGAATAGTGCAAATGGTAAAAATAAAATGGATTACCCCCCTTTTTATAGTAATTTTTTGAAATGTTAAAAAACTGCACTTTATAATATGGGTATTTACCATTTTTGTTGCATGGTTAATTGGAGTTTTGGTTTCTAATTATGTTTTCTCATATATTAATTATTTATGTCGAATTGGTTTTACGTTTGACGTGTTTTGTGAAAAACTACAGGTCATGGAATCACATGTGCAATTGGTCCATAAAGTCGTCTTTAACGCTCTTTTCCAAATTAAAAGACAAAAAGATAGCTGATTTGTCCCTTTCGACTAGTTAAACGAAATGAGAGGCGATCTGCTTTAAGCTCTTTTCCGACTGTGTAAATGTGAAAATATTGCCAAGATTTTATCATTTCAGGCTCGTCGTTGGTTACGAAACAACGTGGTTTCGATCGCTCTTCTACTTTTTTGGGTCAAGATCACTAATCACGAAAAGTATTCCTTAATCGTAATGGTTAAGCAGCTCTTTCGAGTATCGTTTTATACTTTTTTGGGCTCAAGAGACAAATTTACAAAAAAGGACCCCCTGGAGTTTTCTTTTCCATGTCTTTTTCAAACTCCCTAAACATGAAAAGTACTCCAAGTTTTGCCTATGTCAGACTCGTTAAACCCTGACGACATTGGACTTGTCACCATGACGAGACTCGAGCTTCTCCTCCCTAGGGCTCGTTAAACTATTACTAGGTTGGATTTGACCGAAGGTTGAACTTATATCACAAGGATATGTTATCCCCTTCAAGCGTGTTTTCAAAAATAATTGGGGTAATCACCAGCAATGGTGGCGGAAAATTTGGAAATCATCATTAATTGTCTATGGCAGCTAGTCACTCTTGAACGTTGACACTCTTGCTTCTTGTCGGGTTGGGATATCCATACATCGTCATTTGGCCTTCCGCAGGTTTGGGTTGTCATTTAGCCTCATTCCATCTGATCCATGTTGTTTCCATCTAGCCTCTGATCCTTTGGTACCTGAATGCTGCCACCCTCTGAAGTCATGTTTCCGACATGTTCAAGAGTATAATCTTTCTGTAGTTTACATCCTTGACTTTTCCTTTGATACTTTTTCTCACCGTCTACCACTTGTTCTATGTCTCATGTCGTCGATGGGGGAAACATTATGGCCCTCCTACGATAGGTCGTCTCCTATTGACATCAGCTCTTTATCCAGGAGATTGATATAGAGATCCCTTTTGGTACCTTGGAGCTTGCATGCCTCAATGGCAAGTTCTTCATGCCTGATGATCGTCTTACATCATTGGTCGTCGATTGGCTGATTCCATGAGTGTTCAAATTCAACTCATTCTTCACACTTTGTGGATTATGTTGGATAGTACCTTAAGAAGCATTGGCATTATTGGTGGTTTCTCTCATGCTTGTTAACGGTTTACATCATCGACCGGTAATGAAGCGATTTTCTATCATGATAGACTTCAACACCTCTATTCGCATGTTAGAATTTGTACTATGATTGGTTGGGTTCAAGACCCCGAACTCAGATCACACATGTTCAGGCTGCATGGATTGGTTCGTGATTACATGACTCATTGATGGATGGCTGCGACCATACTTGAGCCTTCATGGATGGCTGCAACCATACCTTTATCACTATCATGGTCTTATTAGCTGGATGGCTGCGTCCATACCATAGACCTAGCTCGTATGTCTTTTGGATGGTTGTGTCCATGCCCAGACTACATGTATTTCACTATCAGAGATATCGATTGTACTTACACCTATAGGTCCTTCCAGATGGTGTTCCAGCTCAGTCAGTTTTTGTAAAGCATTTCACCCCTCCCACTCTCTTGAGCTTCATACATTAAGGGGCATCCGTTACACAGTAATTTGTCACTGCCTTCACTCCCAATCCTTCTGCTGTGTCATGTGTCCAAGTCAAACATGCTCATGTTGAACAAATGCTCTCTTATGTTGCCAATTGTCCCACTTTTCCTTAGTTATCTACCTCATCGCGACTATGGACTTAATATACGAGCTTAAGCGCGGTCATAAACAGTCCAGCCGTGTTGCCAGTGCGGAAGTACATTTGATTCCTGTGATGGTCCGATTTCATGCTCCAGTGCGAGATTACTTGTGATCTTTAGTGATGATCTCACTGGGTACACTGCTCACTAGCGATGTCAGTGCTAAGGCACAGTTATGTACTCATGATGATCCAGATTGGGTGAATTTGTTCCAACAGTCAGCCTTTTGGATAACTCCAGACTTGATTGTTGGCATAGTTTGTGTCGCCCTTCCTTCCCTGGCATGGCAGTTCCATCAATTGTGCTACCTACCCTGGGGATAAGCCCTCTCTTCCACCTTTCATGGAGACTCCTTCTCCTATTTAAACGCTCATCTTTGCTATGATCAGCTAATTGGTAAATTCTTGGATTCAGCAGTGCCGTTAGTGCTTTCGGTTTTGCTAGATAGCTGGTGTGAGTGTGACAAGTATGAGAGTGTTGATAGCTTGTGGAAGGTTGTGAAGTTCCCTTGATTTTATGTAAAAATTATGAGTGAGAGAGAGACTTTGCATGTTGGGAGATCCATCTTCAAAGGGTGAATGCTTGAAGAACATGTTGGATGGATTCCTCTGAGGAGGCTTGTGACGTCAAGACCTTGGTTGTAAGCTTGTTCTCATTTCATTATTAATACAATCAATGATGTTTTCCTATGTCTTGTATGTAATGTACTTGATATCTCATGACTTCTTGACATTGTGAGTAAATAGGTCATTGTTGTTTTCCAGTTACGTGCTTTATTGTATTTCCTTTGCATTGTTTCATGTTGATCGCTCATTGAGGAGAAGGAAGCGAAAGCTGGAGCAGCGCAATGGAAATCCATCGACCACCAGTTGAGGTAGGCCTCCAAGTATGTCTGTTTAAGGAAAGCTATTGTTGATCTATCCTTGTTTGCGACTAGACCCACTCTAGGGTTAGAGGGGTTGCCTTTGTCCGTAGAGGGAAGACTTTCCTATATCACATGTACCCTCATCTGTTTGTTGACTGAAAGTAGTCTTTTGGAGGTCCAAAAGCTTCCAGTGGGGAGGAGTGATCCAAGGGATCAGCAAAATGCTCAAAATTAAAATTGTTTAGAAGTGCTTCAAACCTATACCAGAGCATAGATTTGGGCGACCTGGATCCAACGTAGCTTGAATCACTCAAAACATATTTCATATGCTCCTAATGTCACGTTTTGATTGTTTCCCCAACAAAGTAAAAATATTAGCAGGTTGGATGCAAGACTACTAACTGGGTAGGTTGACTGTGTTTATTTGGATTTGGTAGGAAACCTAGTGGCCACTCCATATTGGTTTAGCACTACCACATTCTGTTTGGTGCAAGTTGTGTTTATGTGGTCCAATGAATGGAGGACATGTGGGCCAATATAGGGTAACCATGTGGCCTCCCAACGGTGCATTATAATTTGTGTATGGCCAAAAAATCATCATGGAGAATCAGACTCTATACCTATGGTCTCGCAGCAAGATGTCTTACGTCCATGTCATTGGGTGTTTCTTAACATGTAATGTGACACGTTTTTATTTAGCATGTAACTAGATTCATATTGGGGGATGAGATAGGGTCTAAGTCTGGGCCCCCGGTTAGCCCATGGCCACGAACTTGTATGCAGGGAAGCTAAGGGATCATGCTTAGCCGTGGCCCATTGTTCCAACACCAACAGTTACCAACCACCATACCATATACCAAACAAAGCGAGTGTTTAATAGTTGCGAGGGCAGAAACATGGTGCCAACCAACGATCACCATATTGCCATGGGACCACATGCCAAGTCTCGACACATTTTGGTACACGGCTGTGAAAATATTGGGAATGACCCGAGTTTCATTGGCTTAATAGAATCAATCACTAAAGAGCTAGGGGGCTATGCCAACTGGGCCAGGCAGTTAGCCCCAACCCCTGGATGCATGGCCCCTTGTGGCCTTGGTTTTCTGCCACAAGGCCATATTGGACATTTAAACTAAGTGATAGGATGCACCTAAGTCAATGTGAATATCAACGGAGCTGGGCCAAATTTCCACTTGGTGAGCCTTGGAAACGCGGAATTCGTAGGATCTTTAGCAGTCTAGTGCAGTGTGCAGATCAGTTAGTAGGGAAAACTTTTGGAGAGCATAGCTTCTTCAGTTTTTGGCCAAATTAAGCCCAACAAGAGGTAAGCTGGGCATTTTTGATAGTTTTGAAGCCATTGGAGACATAATATTGTACATTTTGAGAATTTTAAGCTATGTAAACACAAATTTGAGAACTTAATGAAAGAGGCCCAACATTGGAAACTGCACTAGGACATGTAGCCTGGGAGAAGGGTAAACTCCTTTATCATTTTTTCTATTATGTGTTTCTAATATGGTATATTGTCTATGTTTTATGTTGTTAATTAAGGTTAAAAACCATTATTTTATGTGTTTTGCAAAGTGATCGATTACGAAAAATACATAAAAATTTGCTTGCAATTTTTCAATCACATTCAAGTATGTATAAAAGATCACTAATGAAATAAGGGAAACCATTCTACTTAACTAATAAACATTCTTTTTAACCATATAGTTTCCAAGTCATAATAGTAGTGATTATAGGGGCCCTTTTTATATGCTTCATAAAGTATAGGTTCATGGCATTAGTTTTAAATGCATCATCATTCAACCACCATCATTCAGTGAGAGATTCCAAATCTAAATCATTCTCAATACCCCTCTTTGTCATGAATACCTCGAGGAATTCTCTATCATACTTTAGTTTAGGAACACGTAACTTATACATTATTTATAAATCCTCAAGCTTGAATGATCATAACATTTCTATTTTATAATTTAGGATGTTATGGGTTGTAACATTAGAGTAAGGGTCCAACTGATCTAGGTGGATATTGGTGGCCACCCACGTATTCCACGTAGACCCCTAGTTGGTTTCATATGTTTCCTTTTTTATTTCAGCGCTTAATATTTTTAGCAGTTTTTCGGGTCCTCAACTTTCAAAGCAGTTTTGACCCCCTTAACAACATTTTCTTGAGCTCTTTTGTAGGCTTGTAGTCGTATCCTGTAGTACTTAGATATTCATTTACAACACAGTGTCAAATACACAAAATAGAGATAATATGACCAAGTTACGACAGTGGGAAGTTGACTGCCGAACTAACCGCAATGAGGCCCGCAAACCTTGGCGTTACATATCTTGGGGTTAGTGTTTTGTTTTTTTAGGGTTTTCTCTTGTTGCTAAATAATAAATAAGCCCCTCATCCTGATTGTAACACAATTCGTAGGCATGTAGCCACCACATCGCTTCTTAGAGATAAGCTACCATCGTCTGAGCTAGTTTATTTCCATTTTGCTTGTAAGCATAGGTCAATATTTTTCTACTAATGAAATGAAGCGCTATTTCTATTGCATCTCTCTATTTATGGTTATATCTAGAATTTGTTACATTCCTATTTAAGTTGGGATCAATAATATCAGAGCAAATTTCTCTTTCTTTGTTTTGCTTTGCATGTTCCCAAGGAGGTCAGGGTATAAGGAGTTAGTGCTTGATCTATTTGAATGTTTGCAAGACCAACCTCTCAAACCCCGATGGTCTCCCATGGAAAATGAAAAGAAACATAAGAAGGGCAGGAGATCCTTTCAAAATGTTGCTCGAGGAAGCCCTCGAGTGACACAGGAATGTGATGATGGCTAAATTTGCCTAGATCCTTATAGGGCTACCCACAGGCGATGCATCTTCAACTAACGGCCACTCTAGAGGTGGAACTCCTTTTAAGCTACATGTTAACTTCTATATTCCCATATTTGAGGGCCAAATAGATGTAGACACTGTAGATAAATGGTTAAGTCTGTTGGAAGGCTATTTTTCAGTTCATGACTTTCCCAATAAGGAAAATATTACTTTTTCACTTCTCAAAGTCACCCCACATGTCAAAGACTAGTGGGAAACCTACTGTGAACAAAAGGACAAAAGAGAATCCTCATTGTTTTTAGCTGCACCCACTTGGGATTATTTCTTAGATGCCATCGAGGAACAATATTACATTTTTGGGAGCTATGAAGATAAATACATAAAGCTAACAATGCTATGGCAGGGAAGGGACTGACATGTGTTTGAGTTTACAAATTTTTTCCATACCCTTCACACGAAGTTGGTTATCAATGATTATGACTGGCATTTGGTACTCAAGTACTGTGGATGTATACACAAGTACTCCCAGGTTGAGATGGAGTTCCTGGACATTTCCTCGCTTGGCACAACTTACCAATATGCTTTGAAGGTTCAGAAAAATTTTAAATAGAAGAAGCAAGACTTTGGATCTATGAAACTAAAGCAAGGGAAAGGCACCCCCAAATCACAGAGAAATGGATAGATCCAAGGCGGGGCTACCGAGGACATCTTGCCAAAGCCATAAGCAAAGAAAAACACCATGAAGAAAAATAAGGACAAGAGAAAATGGTTTGAGTTCTAGAAGATCTCTAGTAACAACACAAGTGAGTGTTGGGCCAAACAGTCACTTGTGGCTGAGTTGAAGTCCTCCAAACCAGATGCATTTTGTGACTCTGAGTCATAACCTAATAAGGGAAATGATAAATGGAAACAAATGATTGATGCGGATCCTAGTGCCACCATGGCAACCATCAAGATCCAAAATAATGAGTCTGAAGATCCAAAGGAGGGGGAACGCCTCTTCCACTCATAGATGTGGGTGAAGGGTTCTCCACTGCAATTCATTCTAGATAGTGGGAGCCAAAACAACCTCATTTCAGTAGATTCGATGAGGCGGCTGGGCCTAAAGACTACAAAACATCCATATTTGTACATCATTAGATGGTTTCACCAAGGAGAAGATCTTTGTGTCAGCCAATAGTTGTACCTTCCCTACAACATCAAGCCCTTCATGAATGAGGTAATATGTGATGTTGCTCCTCTTGAAGTTTGTGATGTATTATTAGGAAAACCATACTTGTGGAAGCCACATGTTGTGTATGATTCTAGATCTTTCTCTGTGATTATTACTTTGGCCAATATGTTGTACAGGATAATGGAGGTAGTCGTGCCTACCACATTCTCTTTGATCACTACAAAGAAATGCAGCAACATCATTTCCCATACCAAGAAAAAAATTTTCATTATGATTTTCCCTCAGTGTAGGAACTAGGTTATGGCCATGGCTTGCAAATAGGGTGCCTTCACTTAATAGCAATAGATGGAAAAGATCAGGAGTATAGGGACATTTCTGCCTGACTTACAGGGGTACCTTTGCATTGTCAAGTCAAACACTCCGTTGATCTCACCCCGGTCATACCACTTCCCAATGAACCAATCTATCAATGCTATGTTCTAAAGAACGACGAGATCAAGATACAGATTTAGGAGCTATCATAGAAAGGGTACATCAGGCCAAGGTCATCACCCCATGGGAGCCAGAATGTATTGGTACAAAAGAAGGATGGGACGTAGAGACATTTTATTGAATATTGGGCATTGAAAAAGATCATTGTCTGGAATAGGTAACCAATCCCATGGATTTATGACCTTTTGGACCAATTCAAGGGGGCCAAATATTTCATCAAGAATGACTTGAAGTCAGGACATCACTAGGTGCCTATCGAACCCTAAAATGTGTGGAAGACTGCCTCCAAATCCAAAGAGGGCCTTCTCGAATGGTTGGTCATGCCTTTCGAGTTAACAAATGCTCCCAAAAGCTTCATGATTTTGATAGATGACATCTTGCAACTCTTCACCAATGCATTCATGGTGGTCTACTTAGATGACATATTAATCTTTAGCCAAAGGTTGGAAGACCATGTCCACCATATTCGTCAGGTCCTTCAAACATTCTGACAACACAAGTTGTGTGCTAACTTGGAGAAATGCACTTTTGGCATGATGCAAGTTCAATATCTGGGGTACATCATTGATGAGCATGGTTTGCATGTGGACCCAGCCAAGATACAATGCATTCAGGATTGGCTAGTCGCAACCACTCTAACAAAGATCTGCAGCTTTCAGGGTCTTGCCAATTTCTACCATAGATTCATGTTCAGGTTCTATCATATTACTTGGCCTTTAATTCAAGTCACCAATGGTAGAGCAAAAGAAAAGGATTTATATTCTGAAACCCAACATGAGGCTTTTTTTGAGTTAGGGAATCGCCTCTACTCTACACCATTGCTCACATTACTATACGTACAACAACCATCTGAGATTGAGATAGTCAACTTGAACTATGTTATTGCCCCAATTCTTATTTAGCAAGGTAATCCAATGGCTTACCACTGTGGGACACTTTCAAACATAGTCCAAAAGTATCCCACTTACGACAAAGAAATGTATTTCATTGTGTAGGCCTGCCATCAATGGGAGCATTACATCCCGAGGAATGAAACAATGATCCACATAGACCATCAACCCCTGTAGTTGATAAAGTCACAAGGGAAGTTGAATAATGATCACCTGCAACAATTCAATTTGAACATTAAGTACAAGAAGGGCAGCACCAACAATTTTGTGGACTAGCTCAGCTGACCACGAGTTATCGCGTTGATCACTGTGTTTGAATCCTGCGGGCATGAGATTTGACAGTGGTCACATATTTATGAGACTGATCTAGAATTCAGTAACACATACTAGACACTCTTGGAAGGGAAGAAACTTCAAAATTTTCACCTTTAGGACGCACTGTTATGCCACCGGGGACACATCTGTGTTCCTTCAAGCAAGTGTGCCAAGATGATTTGGGAGCTGCACTATAGCCGGGTCACTGGACATTTCGAAGTAGAGAAAATAATGGTGGTATTGAAGAAGTATTTTTATTGGCCAAAACTTCATCAGGATGTTGGGAAGTACATTACTGTCTGCACCGCCTGTGCTATTTCCAAACCAACCATCAACAAACAAGGCTTATATACTCCTCTACCTATTCGCAATCGACCTTGGGAATCTATCTCCATGGATTACATGTCAGCCCTTCCTTCTACTAAGCACGAAAACGACTATGTTTTCATGGTCGTCGACAGATTCTCTAAGATGGCAATCATGATAGTCTACAAGAAGAGTATTATATCAGAGGACACTGCTAATCTCTTCTTTGAGCGAGTGTGGGTACACTTTTGGATCCCACAGTTAATTGTCTCAGATTGGGACAACAGACGCCAGAGTGCATTTTGGCCAAGTCTTTAGTCGATGTTGGATATAAAAATTACTAATTCCATGACTTTCCATCCCCAAAATCATGGCCAAACAGAGGTTTTCAACAAGATCATCGTACACATTCTACACATGTACAACTCGGAGCATCCACGCACATGGGATGAAAGCCTACACTATGTCCAACACAACTTCAACAGAGCTCTACATAGCTCAATGAGCTACAACCCCTTTCACGTAGGGTTGAGATTTCAACCATTATTTCCAATTGATGTGGCCATACTATTTTTAATCTAATTTTGGCCATATTTAAAAATCAATCTAATTATTATTAATATATAAACACAATATAAATTTAAAATATAAAGAATTTTATGAACACTAAAAAATAAGTATGATATATAAATAAAAATATAAATAAACTGGCCGTATGGTAAATAAATAAAACCTCTTTTTATACTTACCCCAAAGGTATGGTAAATAAATAAAAATATAAACAAACTAGAGGTATGGTAAATAAATAAAAACTCTTTCTATATTTAAAAATATAAATACACTAGAGGTATCATAAATAAATAAACATTTTTTTGTATTTACTCCATAATTCACTTTATATTTACGAACACTCTAAAATGAGGTTTTATTGACGTGAAACCTATGGACATAATACAATGGGGCAAATTATTATTAATACCATGCAAAAAAATATTATTAACCCTAATATTAATATTAATAAAAATAAAGATGGCACATGGTATTGACCCATGGTATTGAGAGCCAATGGTATTTACCCATGGTATTCACGTAGAATTTAGCCTATTTAATGGGGGGAATTAAACCAACATAGATACATCTTTAATCTGAATCTACTAAGCACCCAGAGGGATCGAATATCATGATATGCAAACTAGCATACAGTGAAAAAAGATTTGATCCCTCTTGGCACTTGGTAGATCCAGTGTAAAGATCAAATATCATGATATGCAAACTAGCATAGACTGAAAAAAGATTTAATCCCTTTGGGTGCTTGGTAGATCCAGAGTGAGTAAAGATGGATCTATATTGGTTATGTAATTTGACCTAATAAATATGTTAAACAAGATAAGACATGACATTATAACATCCCTATAATATCACCGCCTCTTCACCTAATTAAAACAAAATTGATGTTAAAAAAATTATATATAAGCTTTGTTACAACATAATGAATTTCATTGTTGCGGTGTGTTTATTCAGTTAGCTAATTCATTGGTGTGCTGGTGGGTGGTGGGTTTATATAAATGGTTAGATTTGAAGTTGGCTCTTTGTAAGGGGTTAATCTGATTTTTCTTAAATTTGGATGTTTTTATATGAATTCAAGCTTATAATATGTATAAGTTGTTAATTTAAAAAGATTTTTGGAAAAAATTACATTGCCAATATTTGTATATTACTTAATTGATTTGAAAGGTTTATTAAATCTAAAAGTTTATTGTATAGTTTAGTATGAGGGGATAAGTAAGTATGTCTATTTCTTAAGACTTACTTTAAAATGGAATTAAAAATTATATTTTAAAAAGAAAAATAATGTCGTTTATAATAATAAAAAATGAATATAGGTAAAAAAATGTATAGGTAACATGTTTAAGTGTTATACTTTTTAAAATATTCAACAAGAAATTTAAATAAACTATTTGAAGATGTGCGTTAATTAATTTATGTAGATATTTAGAAGCTCATTCCCCATAGATAACATAGAATTATGTTAATATTAAATCCAACAACTTATATAATATTGAGTCTAGTTATTATAACATTAAATATTATTTGTAAACACCTACATACAACCCGATACAATATTGACTCCAAATTCTTCTCATCACTTTTTTATTTTTTAATCCGATGTTGCTTTCAAATCCCACTACTTGTATATTACTCAATACAGCATTGAATTCAATAGCTTGTATACCACTTACTACAACACTAAATATTGTTTTTAAGTGAGATAATCTATATACCATCCAAAAAATATTGAATCAAATAATTACTATATATTTATATTCTATAATATATCACCACTTTCATTAACATTAAATATTGCATAGCTAAATACCACTTACATTAGCGTTGAATACTGCATAGCTAGATAAACAAACATGAAGTCCTACAGAGCCCTTGACAGAGGGGGTAGAGAGCACAGAAAGTGTTGCTGTGAGTAGTAAGAAAAGACCTACTGCATTTGAGTAGAAAAGACAGAGTGCATATTGAATATGCAAACAACCATTGTTAGTACTTTACTTATATTATTGTATGTGTTAGTTTCCAGTTTCAAAAATATATGAAATAGTAGAACATTGGTAAGAGAATGTTGATGACTCTTGGTAAGTTGGTGTTTTCTAACCAAAGGGGATTGGTGCCTCTTGTGAGTGGGTTCTCACAAAGAAATACAAGTAATTAAGCGGGTGCTTAGTTTACATCATAAATAAACAACAAATTTGGTGGGTTTTTCCCTCAGTTTCCATGTTAAAAACACTGTGTAAAATGTGTATGAGCTTCTCATGAGATTGTTGTATGAACTTGTGTGTTTGAAATATTTTTGGTTCACTGCTTTGTGAATGAATTCTCTCAGAATTAAAAAAAAAAAGAGAAAAGAGTTTCATAATTACTAATTCACCCCCACTCCTCTTAGTGGTTCCTTATTTCAACAAAATCAAATATCTTACCATTATAATTTTACATGAAGAAAAAATGCAAAACCTAACTAACTTCTATTAATTATTTCTAGTTGACCAAAATTAGAGAGAAAAATTCTAAATGATCTCTTTAAAAATGCATACATTAATCATTAACTTATTATTACAATCAATAAAGTTTGGTTAAAGTAATGATAAGAACGAAAAGACCATTGGATTTCCAATATTAACTTTGACTCATAAACTTAACATTGACATTTTCTGTTATCACAACTATCAGAATCTAGTCACAATAGTTAAGATAAATCAAATACTAGGATCAATTATCAATCTTAATATAAATATCGCTCAAGGAAAATATTAATATCATTAAACAAGTATAAATTGAAGAATTACTTTGCCAAACAAGTGCCATACAAATAATTTTTTCCTTAAGAAATACACTAATTAAAGAAAATATATTTCCTTTCTAAATCTTAAAATATTTACCATATTTCGGGAGTACCGCATATGAGCATCAAATCAACGAAATGTAAGCAAACTAGTTGGATTCAACCAAATTATAACTTCTATTTACATGTTTCCACGGTCATCATACAAACTAGAATTTTGTTTTCGATAACTTCCCTCTCTAGATCTCACCTAACAACTTTCGGCCTCAAGAAAAGAACTCTTCCTCTATCCTACTAATATCAATTCAATCTCTATACTAATAGTATAAAACTGTGCGTCCCTCCCATCATTGTCCACACATTTATAAACAAATAAAAGCCTAGAATGAGTGAGACAAATTACATTAAAATATCAACTTCCTAAGCCAAAAATTGATAGATAATCACTATCCAACTTCCTGATCCAAAATGAATGAAACAAATTGCATTCCAATATGAAATTCTGAAACCAAGAATTGATAAAGAATTATTATTTGATCTAATCTATAGCTTCCTGACCCAAAAATCACTTCAGATTAGATCAAGCAAAATGTGTTTGGTCATATTGTTAGTTACTAGTAAGACCTAGATATCACTAACCACATGTCACAATTTTACCTCCAAAAGAACCATTGTTTTCTTTCAAATTGTGTATTTGATGGTGAAAATACTCACATGTAAGTTAATTGAGTTCGTTCCCAGAAAAACCATGTTTCATATTTCTCAGATTTGTCTTTATTTGATTGAAAACTAAGCCCAAAATTTATGTCTCCTTTATTTTTCCCTTGCATTCTTTGTGAGCTTCTATAACAAGAAGAACATGGTTTCTATTAAAAACGAGACAATGGATAAAAATATAATAAAACCAACATAAATCCACCTTAAATCTGGATGGAAAATGAATTGAAAAAAATCCAATTTCTTCACGTATAAATTTTTGTATGAACCAACATTATTTAAAAATTTTGTATCTTTTTTTCCATTTTCATAATTTTCAATTTTTATTTTAGCAGATACGAAAAAAATATAATGCTAATACTCCAAACAAAAAAATGATTAGATGGATATTCTATGGATTTATGGTGTCCTTTATTAATAGGAGTAGTCTAACAAGGTGAAGGAATTGTCTGGTTTCCGTCGCTGCCCGGAAAAATGTTTGGCTCTAACAGTCGAAAATTCCTCTGTCCTCCACCACCCTCCATGATCTCCACCACACTCCGCCACCTTTCCACATTAAAGTCTTGATTTGATTGGAGCTAGTCTGACAGAATTCGTATTGCGGAGATTTAATGCACATTCAATTCGAAATTTTGCAAACAGCAGGCTGCTCCCCTAACCAATTCAACTCGACCCCTGCAGCTCACTAGCTCACTAGAAAAACTCACTCCCAGGCTCGACTCAACGCTTGCAGCTCACCAGCTCACTAGAAAAACTCACTCCCACGCTCGACTCAACGCTTGCAGCTCACCAGCTCAACATAAAACTCACTCCCGGGTCCGACTCCACACCTGCAACTCACCAGAAAACTCACTCTTGGCTTCGACTTCGTGCCTGTAGCTCACTAGAAAACTCACTCCTGGGCTCAACTCTGCGCTTGCAGCTCATTAGGAAATTCACTCTCGGGCTCTGCAGCTCACCACTCAAGCAACCAGTAGGCAGGTTCATTTCTGCAGTTTTTAGGAAGCCCCTATGCATATAACCGCCATTTCTACGGCCTACGATGGATTCGACTACTGGGAGACTAACCAAATGAATTCTAAATTGGTTTCCACATTACTAAACGAAAAGATTCTATTGATTAGATCATTGAATTACTCTATTAATGTTATTTGTTTTGGGTATATATGGTTGGGAATGTTGATGTATCGCTGCAATTTTTTTTGTTTTTTATTTGCAATGTTGGGTCACGTTGCATTGGTTTTTTTTTCTATTGCTGCCATACATTAGCCCTGTTAAATCCAAATCGCTAGTATGGGAAGTAGAAGCTTCAAATCATAATGTAGTTAAGAATGTAAAATCATCTTGTAATTGGTGGTCGAATGATTTTTTTTGGAAAGTTGACCAAGGTTCAATTGAGAGGAAAAATGATATTCCCCTTTAGGTTGTATCTCTCAAAATTATCTAGCTCCAATATTTTTGTTCTTATGGGCGTTAAAAAAGCATCTTTAAACTTCCAGGGAATTATTTTTTTCAATTTTGTGCTTTTGAAGCTCAAGGATCAAATGTATGTTGGACCACTTGCAAATTTTGTATCATCACAACATCATAGTCTATCTATTTAAGATTTTGCTAATAGTAGTCCTAGTGACCTTGCAGTCTTTCCGGTTGACGAATGCTCCTACAACCTTCATGAGGCTAATGGATGACATCTTGTGGCCATTCACCAACTCATTTGTAGTGGTATACTTGGATGACATCTTGATCTTCAGCGAGTGTTGGGAAGAGCACCTCCAACACATCTCCAAACACTACGACAACACAAGTTATGTGCCAATTTGGAGAAATGCACTTTTGGCATGACCAAACCTCAGTATCTCAGATACATTATTGATGAATATGGGGTGCATGTGGATCCAACCAAGATCCAAGTCATTTGGGATTGGCCATCTCCAACCACTCTGACATAGCTCCACATATTTCTGGGTCTTGCCAACTTCTACCACATGTTCATGTTGGGATTTTCTCATATCACATGGCCCTTGAGTCGAGTCACCAACGGAGGAGCGAAAGAAAAATTATTTTGGTCTGAATCTCAATAGAAAGCATTCACAGATTTGAAACATAGCCTCTTCTTGGCACCACTGCTTGCATTACTAGACTTGCAACAACCATTTGAGATCGAGACAGATGCCTCTGACTATGTTATTAGGGCAGTCCTTACTCGACATGGGCATCCAGTGGCATATCACAGTGAGACACTTTAAGACATAGTTTGGAAGTATCCCACTTATCGAAAAGAGATGTATTCCATTGTGCAGGCTTACCAACAATGGACGCATTACATTTTGGGGAAGGACAGGATCATCCACACAGACCATCAGCCCCTACAGTTCATATAGACATAGGTCAAGTTGCAGAATGATTTCCATCAGAAGTGGTCCACATACCTGCAACAGTTCCATTTGATTATCAAGTATAAGAAGGGAAACACCAATAATGTTGCATATTTCCCCATTTGACCACCAATCATGGTGTTAACCACAGTGTTCAACTCTTGAGTGCACGAGACTTCTGATTGGCCACTTTTATACAAAAGCAACCCAAAATTCAGCGACACATACCAAACACTCTTGGAGGGTTCACATGTTACAGATTTTCACCTCCAGGGTTCCCTGTTATGCCACCTGGGTCACATTTGTGTTCCTTGAAGCAAGTGTGCCAAGATGATTTGGGAAGCATAGTATAGTTTGGCTACTGGGCATTTCAAGGTTGAGAAAATGGTGGTAGTACTACAAAAGTATTTCTATTGGCTCAATCTTTGATAGGATGGCGATAAGTACATTAGATCCTGCACTGCCTACGCCATTGCTAAATTGAACATCAAGAAGCAAGGCCTCTATACTCCGCTGCCTACCCCTAGTCGACCTTGGGAATCCATCTCCATGGGTTACATGTCAGGATTTCCTTCTACTAAGAATGGAAACAACTATGTTTCTGTGGTCATTGACAAGTTCTCAAAGATGGCCATTATGGCGGCCTACAAGAAGAATATCACAGTAGAAGCCACTGGTAAAATATTCTTTGAACGAGTTTGGGTACACTTTGGGATCCCAAAGTCTATCATCTCAGATCAAGATAATAGGTTCCTCAGTACATTTTGGTCCAATCTTTGGTTGATGCTCGACACCAAACTCACTAAGTGCACAACCTTCCATCTTCAAACTTATGGCCAGACAGAGGTTGTCAACAGAATGATCTCACACATTCCATGCATATACAACTCAAAGCATCCATGCACATGGGATGAGACCCTCCCCTATGTTTAGCATAGCTATAACCAGGCTCTCCACAGCTCGAATGGCCATAACCATTTTCAAGTGGGCTTGGTATTCCAACCACTATGTCCCATTGATGTGGTCATGCCATTTGCAGCTACTCAAATAGATTTGGCTCATGTCTAGTTTGGAACAGATAAGGCAAACAACTTCATTGATCACATCCATTATATCTGCCAATAGGTCCATGACATTCTAGAGAAATTAAATGCCAACTACAAGCAATGACATGATCAACATCAGGTGCCACATAAGTTTCAGGTGGGCGACAAAGTCTAGTTTCATTTGCAAAAGGAACGCCTTACCAGAGGCTATCAGAAACTCAAACCACTTTTATATGGTCCTTACACTATTACCAAGGTTGTGGGAGACAATGAATTTGAGCTCAGCATCCCCCAGTACTTGGCCTACACCCAATGTTCAATGTGGACCATCTTTGGCCATACTTTCCACCATTACTAGACACCTCTGACATTGCAGAACAACTCACATCAACAGATTTAATTCCAAATAGCATGGAAGAAGTTGAAACTAATCGGATCATGGACACCCAAATCAAGCACACTTCCTAGCAAAAGATCCAACTATATCGAGTTTACAAAGTAGGCCAACTCCTTCACCAAGGCAAGTGACTCACCAGTGACCAAGTTTAACAGAAGTTTCCTCGTCTCATGGAGGAACTGAATGCAATGGGGACCATTGCTTCCTAAGGGGGGAGGAATGGTCCAAGTGGATATTAATGGCCACCACCAATACACTTGGACACCCACCATTGTTTCTTCCAATTTTTCAGTTTCCTTATTTGTAGCACAATTTACTATTTTTGGAAATTTTTTGGGTCCTCAACACTTCGAGCTGTTTTGAGGCCCTAAACGATGTTTTTTTGGAAATATGGGAGAAACATGGGACCATGGACTGATGTTGCTCATCTCAAAGTTGTAGTCCTTAGATAAATCTTTCTAATTAGGTATTTTTCACATCTAACAGAGATCATATGCCAAAGTTATGACCCTAGGAAGTTGATGTACCAACTTACCCAAAAAGGGGCCCATAGTTTGGTGCTTAATCTCCTACGGTTAGAGTTTTGGATGTTTACAGTTTTCCATTGTTTCTCAACAATAAATAGGAATTTGAACCTCATTTTAAGACAATTCAGAGGCATATAGCTACCACATCTCTCTTCATATATAAGCTACCATCGCTCGAGCTAGTTTATTTCCATCTTTGTTTGTAAGCATATTTTAGTATTTTACATTAATGAAATGAAGTATTATTTTATGTCTATCTCTATAATTTTTTGTCTTCATGTCTAAATCTGCATCATACCTAGCCCTAACCACTTCCTTGTTTATGAATTCCCTACAAGGGATCAAGAGGGTAAGCACAATACCTGAGAGAACTGGGAGGGAGAAAGTGAAGTGGACCGTGATAAAAGGTCAGCCGGATTGAGGGCTAAGTCTGGTGAGGAATAGATAGTTGTAGATGATGTGGAAAGTTAAGTTTACAAGAAAGAATGTATGATAAGAGAAGAATCTCGAGGGGAGGCTTGGACCTGGAGGCAAGTCTAATGGTGAGGAGGATAAGTCAAGTAAGCATAGTTGCGACTGCAACAAGATGATTGTCTTAAAGACACGATATGGGTAAGTAACTTAAATACCCATGTTATTTACAGTAAGTAGTATAAGACTGTAAGAAAAGCAATTGAAAGGAATAGTCTTTACCAAATAGAAGAAAAAGATTTTTTTTTTAGATTCTACATATAGGAAATAATTGAATTCTAGCTAAACACTCGCTGGAAAACAGAGCGATACAGTAAAAAGAAATCATGTAGCTTAAACAATTAATTCTAGAATAGGAAAAACAATAGCCATTCAGAGCATTCATTAGTGGTTGGTGCCATAGAATCTAATCCTATAAAAGCATGAAGAAAATACTTTAAAACAAAAGAATTTAAATGGCTTACTTGACAAGATTATAAGAATTAAAAGAATTGATCTTCATGACCACTGATTTGGGGTTTGAAACCCCCAGGATGGTACCCAAACCTATCATAAATTAACGCAATAATATGCATACATAGAATTCGCTTCGAACACAGGGAGTGACTATCGGTTCGACAAGACTAAGAACATAGACATTTCGAAACCGATTGTGTTTGCAATAAAATTAATAAATATAACTAATAAATTTCTACAATCTCTTTAACAGTATACAAAAAAATGACAAAAATCTCTAAATCTATAACAGTTTAATCCTCGGGTTAGTGAAGCCAAGCCTTACGACTTTAAACAAGTTCCAGTAGTGCCAAGAGAATACCATGCCTCCATGGGGCAGCCACAATCCCTTCAAAAGAGGTTAACACCATAAAATACAAATAGAACTAGCAAGCTAATACTTATAACTTCACAAAAAATATCTAAGCAATACCAAGAAGGTTTACAAAGAAAAGATATCCACTATGAGAAACAGATAGAAAAACCCTCGACTGTCATATATACAAGATTAAATGGTAAAATTCCATGAGGGATGAGCTTTCCTTCTAAAGATAACAATTTAACATTACAAATTACATTTTAACTCTGAGCCTGTGAGGCTAGACTTGAACCTCAACATAGGTAGCTTAGCCAGAACCTAATTTAAACAAAAAAGGGAAACCCTTGATTAAATTCCATTACTCTCTGACACTCGGGATTGTAGTGGAAAATAGGATATCTCATTTACATACCTGAAGAACATTTGGGTCTAGAACGCATGCCTTGGTAGAGTTTCGGATAGGGTGCCATGAGTGACTAGATTGGCAGTTGCGACCTCCGAAGAACACCTGGAGCAAAGTCATAAAATAAGAAAATGTTACTTTGTATCTCAAAATATAAATCACACATAGAAACAAAAAATAACTATAGGGCTGAGCGAAAGTTCTACCTATTAGGCCATGCAACGGGTGAAGGTTGTAGAAGAGGTGAAGACCTCCTCTGGTCGTAGAAATTCAGGACTGAACCATAGGCATCATACCACAGAAATTGTGCTCATTACTAGAGAACCAAACTGAAGATCCAATTGATAGAAACAATAAAACCTTATCAGGAAGTATGTGGGGTTATGAGATCACTCAGACATCGTTAGATGTGAACATACACTTGTGACCACCGATGAAGAACTATAGCCAAGGAAGGGAGGAAAAATAATGAGTAAATGGAGATGATCCTGAGGACTGTTCCCGCCAAACTCAGGAGGAAAAAACTCTTAAGTCATTGATATGTGGTGACTGTAATATTCATTAAAAATCTAAAACCCATGTACAAATATATTACTGATACAATAATGTATCCACATTGATACAATTAATGTAAAGGTAATGAATGTATTTTCGGTGTCAAAATATGCAATGAAATTATATAAAGCATGCCATGGATATTATATTTAATTTTTATTTTTTTATTGGTATATTAGAGAGACATGACAAGTGGTATCAGAGCAAGCCTAGGTTACAAAACTGAGGCCCCAGGAGACTAATATTTAAAATTATTGTGACTTATACAGTGAAAGAAGTAGGAGTAGTTGGTTTGAGAAGAATGGACAACACACCTATTTCCGGGAATACTAGTGTCTATTTGATTCACTAGTCCCACTAAGATGGGTAGCTATCTTAGAAACAAACAATTCAAAGTAACTTGTGTTTTCCTTTATGTATGATACCATAAACAATGCATAATCAGAAGTACATTAACCATACAATTGCATTCACAAATACAAGATCCACGAGTACATAAGTATATGGAGGAAAACTCAAATAACTTTATTGATAGTAGAAGTAGAAGAGAGGATTACAACCCAGCTATCTGATCCAGCATCATCCTCCCAGCATGAAAGCCCTCTTCACCTCATGAAAAGAAAGATCACCCCAACAAACAATGTTTCTTCTCGAAGAGAAACCAACACCACTTCCTTACAAATTACAAAATTCCAGCCTCTAGATCTCTCAGATGAGGGATCGATATATAGATGTTTGTAAAGGGTTGAGTCAGCTTCTGGGTTTCTGATTAGTGTCATTTCACTGATAGTTCTTGGTTCCACTTGGAGATTTCATGATCTCTTACTCATCACTCGGCGAATCCAGAGAGGCAAGTGTCATATGAGAATTTTCTAGAAGATTCTTTGGCTTTCCTCTTAGCAAACTGTCTCTGCCATTTGTCTGCTCTCGCTCATTGTACCCTACAGAAGGCCTTTTCAGTATGCATTACACCTCTTGTGTGTAGCAAGTGAGATGCATCGCACTTTAACCAAGGAGCAGTCTATATGGTCCAGTTTTGACCAGTTCTTAGTGGTTTTTCAAGGAGAACCTCTGGGAAATGATGTAATCAGTTTACCATGATCTATTAGGGTTTGAAACAACACTTTTAGGGGTTTAAGAGACCTTGGTTTATCGACATATGTGATTGTCGTTGCAGTGCCCAAATATGTCTATAATAGTTTCCCACTAAAGCATGAGCTTGTAAATCTTCTAATGTCGGGTGAAATGCTTTATCACGAGGATCCGATTTTTTTTGAGCTGGAAGATGACTTGTATAAAATACAATACAAAAAATTATATTCATATTATTTTCATGATCTAGATGAGGCGGACATTCCCATGCTTAGATTTATAAATTCATTGTCATGTATATAGTACAAATAATTGTTAGTTGTTGCATACTGGTGAAGCTTTAGCTTGGATTATCATTTGTGCAGCTACTGTGTACATTTGATGTCTTTATTTTCCTGAATATATCGTAGCCCGGATGGATGAAACTAGATCCAGGTTCTTTAAAAATAGTTTAATTTTCGCCCGATGTACAAGTCGATCCATGTGAAAAGATGTTTTGAAGTCGAACATGGAAAGACATTACCTGATTACCAGCCAATGATGTAAGCAGTTAACAAGCGTGAGAGGAATCACTGATAATGATAATGACCCTCAAGGTACTATAGTACAATCCACGTGGTGTGAATATAAGATTTGATGTTGAACACCACACAAAATATTTTGGTCAAAGGCCATTGATGTAAACCTGTCGTCGGAAGTGAGAAACTTGCCATTGAGGCATGCAAGCTTCAAAGTACTGAAAGGGTTGTTCCTAAATCAATTTCTTGGATAATGAGATGATGTCTACATCTACGACATGAAATGAAGCAAATGATTTTCTGGAGGTGAAAACAATCTGATGATACAAGGTTCAGGAATGGCGGTCATGAGAAATGGAGAGTGAAGGTATTACAGTAGATGAGGCATTAGCTGGGTTGGTGAATTCTCTTAATGACTTCTCTTGAACATATTGGCAACACTGAGATGGATTGGTAGCATTAGTCCCATGGATGGTATAGAGGACCAATGGTGATGGTGAATGGAATAGCCCAACTCAACTCAATCATGGTGATGGAGTGAAAGTGTCATGTTCAAGAGCAACCTGCTACCAATGAAGTTCTTCAAGTTTTCTTCCCTTTTTCCCTAGTCATTGCTAACTAGTACCTCTTTACTTTTGTCAAGCTTGAGGATAACATATGCTTGTTCTATAATTTTCCCTTCAAGCAAACGTGTCGCTATGTTTTAGCGAGACTACCTACAGTGAAACTCACTCTTGTCCGAATGGACAAGTTTATCGCTATTGTTTTAATGAGTTTAATGACAAAGATAACTCAGTCCCTTTCATGTTTAGAGTGTCTGAAAAGAGGTGGAAAGGAAACTCCAGTAGTCCTTTTTCGTGTCATAATCCCTTAAGTCCGAAAAAGTATAAAATAATACGAAAGGGATGACCTTTCGATAGTTTTAGCGAGTCAAAAAAGACAAGCTCTCAATCCTTTTGTGAAATGATCTCTCAGGTCCAAAAATATTAAAATGTAGAGAAGGGATGACACTTCTCCTTACTTTAACGAGATGGAAAGGCTAGTAGCTGGACAATCTTTTCATATTTTATGAGTCTAAAAAGAGCTTAGGAGAGACTCGTTTTTGAGGAACGAGTGATGTATCTGGGTAGAAACTGGTTCCAGGTAAATTTGGAACTTCTCAAACATGGTAGTGTAACGAGGGTGGCTAATAGATCACTCGTCACAACTGTTCCTCAAAAGGGTAAACAATCAAGTGGAGGCATATGATCGACTAAAAGACTGGAGGTGATAGTAAGAACATGACCAAGGCTCAAAAGGCTGATAGAAATGAAATCACAAAGGTTATTTACCCAAGGTGGATTCATTTTTTAATGAGCTTGAAACTTTTAAAAACTATGCTTAGTTGCCGGTTTATTTTTTAACGAGCTTGAACCCTGCGGTAACATTTCTCGTGATAATAGTTAGAGGTGCCCAATTTACCATTAATACTATATTATTTTGAAATTTGTACAACCTGTTCCATTACTCCATCAAGTTGATTAGAAATGTAAATACATACTTGAAAAATGGGTTAAAAGCTAACATTTTACTTGAATTACATGAATAGTAACATAAAAGCAGTTTTACCTCTCATTTTACCATTTCATTCAAATTTGGGATTATTGGAGCTCTAGAGGCATGTTCCCCCTCAAATTTCATCAGCTGATTTTTAGAGATCCGGTGGACTATTCGTCGCGCCATCAGGACCAGGTAGGAGCTAACCCTGAGCTCTTCAATTGCATTCCTTTCTTTTCTGATTCTGAGCAACTTTCCTTATTCTTCTTGGCCGCAAGGGTTTGAACAATTCATTCTCTCCCCATCGCACCTAGTATGCTTGAAAATGCAATCCATACTGAGCTGGCCATTGCCTAGTCAATATGCATCTCACCCTGTACACAACCAAGCTATCCGACCAACCAAGTGTTCCATATTAGAGGAAAATCCATCCCTTTGACAACCGAGGATATCTACTTTTTGACTGGTCTATCGAGGCGTGGTGCCCCTCTGTCACTATCAGGAACCGCCCTGGGGGTGAATCTGTGAGGGATTATATTCATCAGTTTTGTAGACATGGATCTCAGCCGAGCAGGGACAAAAGATTAGTATCTAAGATGTCATTGATCAGTACTTGAGGACCATATTATTCACTTTTACTAGATTGGTTGGTAGCGTGGCTCTTCATTTGGCCAATAGATCTTATATGCAGTATGCTTTGGAATGCCTTGAACCAAAGGTATTCAACTTGTGTGAGGAAATACTTCCAGTTACAAAAGAACAACTTTCCAAGGTGAAGAATGGATGATCCAAGAACTTTGGTTATGGTTCCATTCTAACTGCTTTCACCTTGGAGAGGATCCCATTGATGTAGCCACAGTACATTTCACTAGGATTGCCAACACCGAGGGAACCACAGATGCAAAGATGGGTTGACCTCATGGCCAGACATGCTAGTCAGTCACTGATTTCATTCTTTGATGCCTTCTTTGAGTGGTTCGACCATCAAGAGATGGTCTTTGACGAGTATCCATACGTCAGGATGGATTTCTGAGGTGACCCAGATTTGGTGCTAGCAGCTGGTGAGCAGTCGGGTGTTATAGGCAAAAGGATCTAACTGTATCTCTATTTATTGTTTTTATAATGTTCTTGTGTTTTTTAAAGGTTATGAAGACTAGTTAAACTCATATATGTGTGCAGATATTGGACCAGTGCAACCAAAAGCGCACCCGAGGGTAGCAGCTACTATTCCAGCAGGAGAGGCTATAGGGAGGGTTTTCCTTCATGATCTAGACATAGCAGAGACCCTTGTAGTGTTGTAGGATCAGATCGAGGGTCTCCCATTGGTATTCAGGATGTGAGGACCAACAAGTTACCTCTGAGATTATAGCGCCATAGCACTGGCGTGCCGAGTCAATGGACTAGGCTCTTACATATGATCGCACAGGCGGTGACTTGCTATCACCATCACCATTAGTCTAGGGTGCTTTTCTACATTTTCAAGTTTTTGGGTCGCATGACTAATTTTGTCCTGGATATAGAATATTTTGTAAAAACTATAAACAACTATATATATATTTTTGATTTTTAAAGTTTTATTTCAGTTAAGTTATGTGATCCTAATGCAAACGTTAATTGAAATTCTTTCTCCTTTATAAATGATGCAAATGTCTATCTAACACATAATTTGTTAATGAATCAGTTAATGTGTTTAAGCTTCTAGAAATGTGTTGATATTGAATATAATCAAACTGCCTTTCCGAAATCATGACCCTTAGGAACATATGATAGATAGCTAGATTCCAAACAGAATAGATGCCAGTAAGTTGTAGGATGATGAGTTGTGAATCTAGCCTGACAACAAGTCGACGTATGCCATGTGCGATGGCATCAGAGAGAAGCTCCATCAACATGCTATATTCAGCGATGTTGTTCATTATCGGCCAATACATATCCCTCTGAAACTCACTAACTTGCTGCTTGGATCAAAAATGGCCCAGGCTACAAAAGATAGATTCCACGTATCACGACTAGCTCCGTCGGCCTATCTAACGAATGATTCCAATAAGTCTAACATCTACAATAAATTCAAAGTGGATTAACTAACCAAAATGATCACTCTTCACGAAAACAAAACGTAACAAAAGCATATAAAGAGATTACTACACTTGATCAAGCATAGTAATGCTTAACATACAACCCATTTCAGGGTTGTGATAGTGGAATCCCATCATAATCTACTAGCTCGTAGGCTCCTTTTGCTAATACTCATTTAACAATGTAGGGGCCCATCCACAATGTTGGAACTTACCTGCTCCCAATTTATCGGATTCCTAATCGTATAGCAAGGCCAAGTCACCTTCTAAGAAGACATGGGGTTTAACATTTTTGTCAAATTGTGCCTTGACTTATTTCTTATGAGCTTTGTTAGATAGAGAAGCATCATGATGGGTTTCATCCAACTTGATTAGTTCCAAGAAATGGGCCTCTTCCTCTGAAGTTTTGGGAAGTAAATTGATTGCGAGCTTGAGAGATGAAATTTCACACTGAATCGATAAGACCGCTTCTAGGCCATACACCAACTGAAAGGGTGTAAAACCAGTTACATTTCTCACTGGCGTCCTATATGCCCACAGTACAGGAATAAGTGATAATTTCGTTTGTGGACTCCAATCACCGTTCGTAGCATGTGCTTCATGACTTTGTTGATGGCCTCAACTTGTCCATTAGCTTGCGGATAATATGGAGTAGAACTATCATGGGACAATCCTAATTTGGTAGCCAATTCAACCATCATGTGATTGCAAAAATGCAATCCATGATTTGTGACTATAGCTTGTGGAACACCAAATCTAGAGACTACATGATTGAAAAAGAAAAGCACAGTCGCTTCATCATTGTTGTTTAATGTAGGCATCGCGTCAACCCATTTTGTAAAATATTCGACTGTGACTATGATATACCCATGCCCCCCAGCCGAGGTGGGGTTACATGTCATGTAATCTATTCCTCATTTAGCGAATGGCCCAACAGCAACTACTGGTTGCAGCGGTGCAGACGGTAGTCTAGTTACACTGGTCGAAGATCTGACAAGCATGGCAACTTTCGACCGCGATTATACAATCTTTGAATATAGTAGGCTCGAAGTAACCTGTTCGTAAGGTCTTTTGTGCTATAGCGTAACCAGATTGATGCCCCCCACACACACCTAAATGATAATCATTCAAGACTTTTCGGCCTCCTCATCCATGAGGCACCTTTGTAGAACTGTATTGACACCATGATGGTAAAGGGTATCAGAGATGATCATGTGGTCTTTGGCCTTGTATCAAGTACGTCGTTGTTCAGAGCAAGAGGTATTAGGCCTAAATGTTTGGGTTTGGAGATAAATCAATATATCTCCATACCATGGATCGCTTAATGATATCAAAAAAAAAGATTCATCCACAATTGATGCTTTAGATGTTGAATCATTGGACGACGATGGGAGGTCGTGTAGTAACTCCGCGAAAAATAGAGATTTATTTGATTTGGATTTTGTGAATTCTAGATCAAACTCTTGCAAGATGGCTATCCATTTTGAATATTTGCCCCCTAGTAATTGACGCGACAAAATGTAGGTCATAGGGTTGCAATCTGACAGAATGGTAGTTTTGCGAAAAAGGATATAGTGTCGAAATCTCTATACTGCTTGAATAGCTGCTAGAGACAAATTTTCAACATAGGAGTACTTTCTTTCTGTATCATTGAAGTTTCAGCTTAAATAATAGACAGGATGTTCAATTTCATTGTCTTCTTGTACTAAAACCATTACAATGGTTGTATCTGTTGCAACAAGATACAGGTTAAAGTCCTTTTGATAGTCGCGAGCGTACATTAATGATGCTTTTATTAGGGAATCCTTTAAAGCATCAAAGGAAGCCTGGGCAACCTCATCCGAGTTCAAGGGCACTTCTTTTTTCAAAAGATGCATATAACCTTTAGCAAGTTCGGCGTAATTTCGAATGAAGCTCCTTAGAAAGTTTTCTTTCCTTTGGAGTTTCTGAATTTGAAGCAAATTTGAAGGTGGAGGCATGTAGATGATTACCTGAACCTTAAATGGGTTCAGTGGAATCCCGTCCTTAGAAAATACGAAACCAAGTAAAAGACCAGAACCAACACAAAACACACACTTGTGTGGATTGAGTCGTACCTTGTAGTGTGAGCAATGTAGAAATATAGCTCTCAAATATTGTGGATGATCAGTTCGCTTTCGCGAATGACTTGGTAGATCATCAAGATATGGTTGAACAATGTGTTTGATGTCATGGAAGGTGTAGTTCATTTCCGTCTGAAAATTTGCCCCTACATTTTAAAAACCGAAAGGTAGTTTGTGGTACACGAATGTGCCCCACGGACATATAAATGCATTCTTCGACTCGTCCTGTGGGTGGTTGTTTATTTGATTGTATTAGGAAAATCCATCCATGAGTGAAAATATTTCGCATTCGGCACATTCATCGATTATTTGGTCGATGAAGGGTGTAGGCTAGTTGTCCTTTAGACAAGATTGATTTACATCCCTGTAATCGACACACACTCTAATCGTTCCTTGCTTTTTCATCACAGGAACAATATTTGATACTGAATTAGTTAGAGGAACAGGGTAAATGAAACCATCATGTAAATGTTTTTCAACTTCTACCTTGATGGCAGCGGCTTTCTTTGGGTGAACCTGTCGAAGCCGCTGTCATACTGTTTTGACATTTTGATACATGTTGATTTCGTGTTCAACGATGCTCGTGTCAATGCCTAGAATTTATTCATATCACCATGCAAAGACATCTTTCAATTCACAAAAGAGAGCGAAGTATATTTCCAGTTCTGAAGAAGAGCAAGATTCTCCGACATGAATATTCTCTACAACACTAGATTTGGTTGAGATATTTATGGCAATAATTTCTTCAATATTGGACAGATTTCGCTTGGAATCCATCATATTTACAGTATTTGATATAAAATAAAAAACTGAAGGATTATTAAGGTCACTGGAATAATCTTCGTCGTTATCTTGAAGATGGGAACGATCATGGTAATATTCCCATGGTGTCTCTCCTATCATCATTGACTGAATGATTCCTTTGTATGTAGAATGTATACGTGACCAAGGATCTGAAGAGGTTCCATATTCTAGAGACCTATCTATCCAAACACTTGATGAGTGTTGATTTGGGTTTTCCGCCCAGGGCAAGAAAATTGATTGCTACAAAATTTCTATGGGGCTTGGATGCAATACCTAGCAATGATCCATGCTAACAAAATGATCATAACTCTTCTTAATCTTTGTTGATGTAAAAGATACCATATTATAGGTTTCCACCGTGGCCACTTCTGCCATATTACTCAAAGGTGGGAGGGCAAAAGTACCCACTAAGGCAAGGTATTTTAGGAGGCCTACTCTGACATTTTTAAGCGATTGAGAGCTTCCATGGATCATTGGAGTGCTTCACGTAGCTTCTGAACTATTGGGGAAAACGGTTAGTTGGTCAACGATTGTAATTCTACCTTGAAAGGGAAATGCAATATTTCCAAAATATGTTGACACAACAACAACCATAGCATAAATCCAGGGCCTTCCCAGGAGGATATTGTAATCGAGGTTTCCATCGATAACTTCGACTTCAATTTCCACTGTGTTGCCCCCCAGTTCAACTTGCAAGTTACTTAATATCCCATATGGCGTGTATGTTCTTCCATCGAACGCTTTTAATGTTGTTGATGATCGCGAAAAGGGTGGTGAGCCTAAAGTTCTCCAGCAACTCACTGACATTATACAGGTAGATGCGCCCTCGTCAATGATTGTTTGATGGATAGTTTTGTTGAGGGCTTTTACCTGTATAAGGAAAATGAGTTGGGACGGTAATTGAGGTTCATATCCTTTGTGGTTAAAGGCCACATGGTTGGAATCTGTTGGGTCAATCCCATCTATTGTTGATAATAAAGCTTTCTTTCAGGAGGGGCAATTCTGCAGTACTTCAAGTGTCGACATAGCGGATGGCGATTAAGCTAGATCCTCTACTATATTATAATTTTGTGCTGCTCAAGCATGAGGATTAAATGTCGATTTATGTACTACTCCCTTTGGCGGCTTTATTTTTAGTTCAGGAATGATGGGTGGCACAAATTCTAATGAAGTCGTTGTCAAACTACCGTGTTGATCTATAGCCTTGTTGTTTTACATCTATGGATTCCCATAATCTTTGTTCCTTGTCGATATCAAAGCATCAATTTGCTACTTTGAGATGGATAACATAGGCACTTGGGATGGAGAAGCATGATTGATAGCAACCAGATTACTTTTTGGGTTTGGAAATGGATTAGTCAATACTGTTGAGGTGTTTGATGTTTTTAAAAATTTCCTGACCTCAGCTCGGTGCAGACAATCTTTCATCCAATGTTCTTCATTACATATGAATCATGATTGACCTGGTTTCTTTCACCCAGTAGGGTTTTCAAAATATTTTTCAGGAGGTGAATCTTCCTGTTTCTTCTTTTTATGTTTCCCTTTCTTCTTGTCCCCTGGTTGCTTCGGTTCTTTACCTTTGTCGGATTACCCGAAATGAACCTCCAAGGCAGGAAGTTTGTCATTTGCTTTCTTGCTAGAAACTGTAAGGACTTTACCAAATTGAGACTTTGCAGTTTGCGTACTCGAGGTACCAATCATGCCATCGCCAGCATGAGAGTCCCTCTTTGATTTAGGAGGTGGAGGAATGGAAAATTCCGGTATAGGAGCATCAGGAATTTTGTCATAGAGCGTGCCAGACTGAGTATAGATCAAAACTAAATATTTCACATGAGCAATAACTTGCTCTTCAATGACAACTCCTCCTTTCATGATATATTCTGTAATAGAAGGTAATAATGACTTAGAAAACCACTCATCTAGAAGCTGATAAGGAACATATGTCTTTACCATTTAACGATGACGTCACCACTCATGAATATGATTAGATATGTGAGTGGTTGTTGTCTGTTTAAAGTTGGTAAGAAGTTTTGTCCTAGTTTCGTACATTATGGGTAACTAAAAGTGGGTTAAAAAGGTAGTGGCAAGGGTGCTGAAGTTGTTGAATGAAGCTCTAGGAAATTCGATGTACAATTTCACTGCCAAACCAATTAGTGTTCGATGAAAAAGGCAAAGCCTAATTGAATCATCATTGAAGGTGTTGGATGAACACTACACATTAAAGGTCATTACATGATTCGATGGATCTTCACCCAGATTTCCATTGACTTTAGGAATATTTGAGGGAATTTTATGAGGAATCCCTGGCCACTAAGGGGCGGAAGCAATTGGATCATTTGTTAACCAATTCAAATCTGGTAATTCCAGAGTTGCTACAAATGGCAACTATTGATTCACGTTTGGCGAAGCATAGTCAGGATAAGATGGTATTGCTTGAGCAGTGGGTCTTTGCATACTAGCATAATGTATCAGATGTTGGTAACTTTGATAAGGTTGATGGACATCACAAGTATAGAATGGTTGTTGATAACCATTTTGAAAATGCGGTTGTCCAACCTAAAGTGCCTTGTTTCCTAGGTCCTCGGTAAACTTGCTGGAATTGGGGTTGTTGATATTGCACCAACCATGGTTGTTGAACCATTTGTACTTACATCGCTAGGTCCTTCTAGATGGTGTTCCAGCTCAGTTAGTTTTTGTAAAGAATTTCACCCCTCCCACTCTCTTGAGCTTCATACTTTAGGGGTCATACGTTACACAGTACTTTGTCACTACCTTCACTCCCAATCCTTCTACTGTGTCATGTGTCCAAGTCAAACATGCTCATGTTGAACAAATGCTCTCTTATGTTGCCAATTGTCCCACTTTTCCTAAGTTATCTACCTCATCGCGACTATGGACTTAATATACGAGCTTAAGGGCACTCATAAACAGTCCAGCCGTGTTGCCAGTGCGAAAGTACATCTGATTCCCATGATGGTCCGATTTCATGCTCCAGTGCGAGATTACTTGTGATCCTTAGTGATGATCTCACTGGGTACACTGCTCACTAGCAATGTCAGTGCTAAGGCTCAGTTATGTACTCATGATGATCCAGATTGGGTGAATTTGTTCCAACAGTCGGCCTTCTAGATAACTCCAGACCTGATTGTTGGCATAGTTTGTGTCGCCCTTCCTTCCCTGGCATGGCAATTCCATCAATTGTGCTACCTACCCTGGGCATAAGCCCTCTCTTCCAGCTTTCATGGAGACTCCTTCTCCTATTTAAATGCTCATCTTTGCTATGATTAGCTAATTGGTAAATTCTTGGATTTAGTAGTGCCGTTTGTGCTTTCGGTTTTGGTAGATACCTGGTGTGAGTGTGACAAGTATGAGAGTGTTGATAGCTTGTGGAACGTTGTGAAGTTCCCTTGATTTTATGTAAAACTTATGAGTGAGAGAGAGACTTTGCATGTTGGGAGATCCATCTTCAAAGGGTGAATGCTTGAAGAACATGCTGGATGGATTCCTCTGAGGAGGCTTGTGACGTCAAGACTTTGGTTGTAAGCTTGCTCTCATTTCATTATTAATACAATCAATGATGTTTTCCTATGTCTTGTATGTAATGTACTTGATAGCTCATGACTTCTTGACATTGTGAGTAAATAGGTCATTGTTGTTTTCCGGTTACGTGCTTTATTGTCTTTTCTTTGCATTTTTTCAGGTTGATCGCTCATTGAGGAGAAGGAAGCGAAAGCTAGAGCAGCGCAACGGAACTCCATCGACCACCAGTTGAGGTAGGCCTCCAAGTATGTCTGATTAAGGAAATCTATTGTTGATCTATCCTTGTTTGTGACTAGACCCACTCTAGGGCTAGAGGGGTTGCCTCTGTCCGTAGAGGGAATACTTTCCTATATCACATGTACCCTCATTTATTTGTTGACTGAAAGTAGTCTTTTGGAGGTCCAAAAGCTTCTACTGGGGAGGAGTGATCCAAGGGATCAGTAAAATGCTCAAAATTAAAATTGTTTATAAGTGCTTCAAACCTATACCAGAGCGTAGATTTGGGCGACTTGAATCCAACGTAGCTTGAATCACTCAAAACAGATTTCATATGCTCCTAATGTAACGTTTTGATTGTTTCCCCAACCAAGTAAAAATATTAGCAGGTTGGATGCAAGACTACTAACTGGGTATGTTGACTGTGTTTATTCGGATTTGGTAGGAAACCTAGTGGCCACTACATATTGGTTTAGCACTACCACATTCTATTTGGTGCAAGTTGCGTTTAGTGGTCCAATGAATGGAGGACACGTGGGCCAATATAGGGTAACCATGTGGCCTCCCAACGGTGCATTATAATTTGTGTATGGCCAAAAAATGATCATGGAGAATCAGACTCTATACCTATGGTCTCGCAGCAAGATGTCTTACGTCCATGTCATTGGGATTTTCTTAACATGTAATGTGACATGTTTTTATTTAGCATGTAACTAGATTCATATTGGGGGATGAGATAGGGTCTAAGTCTGGGCCCCCGGTTAGCCCACGGCCACGAGCCTGTATGTAGGGAAGCTAAGGGATCATTCTTATCCCTGGCCCATTGTTCCATCACCAACAGTTACCAACCACCATACCATATACCAAACAAAGCGAGTGTTTAATAGTTGCGAGGGCAGAAACATGGGGCCAACCCATGATCACCATACTACCATGGGACCACATGCCAAGTCTCGACACATTTTGGTACACGACTGTGAAAATATTGGGAATGACCCCAGTTTCATTGGCTTAATAGATCAATCACTAAAGAGCTAGGGGGCTATGCCAACGGGGCCAGGTAGTTAGCCCCAACCCCTGGATGCATGGCCCCTTGTGGCCTTGTTTTTCTGCCACAAGGCCATATTGGACATTTAAACTAAGTGATAGGATGCACCTAATCAATGTGAATATCAAGGGAGCTGGGCAAAATTTTCACTTGGTGAGCCTTGGAAACGCGGAATTCGTAGGATGTTTAGCAGTCTAGTGCAGTGTGTAGATCAGTTAGTAGGGAAAACTTTTGGAGAGCATAACTTCTTCAGTTTTTGGCCAAATTAAGCCCAACGAGAGGTAAGATGGGGTTTTTTTATAGTTTTGAAGCCATTGGAGACATAACATTGTACATTTTGAGAATTTTAAGCTATGTAAACACAAATTTGAGAACTTAATGAAAGAGGCCCAACATTGGAAACTGGACTAGGACATGTAGTCTAGGAGAAGGGTAAACTCCTTTATCATTTTTGCTATTATGTGTTTCTAATATGGTATATTTTCTATGTTTTATGTTATTAAATAAGGTTAAAAACCATTATTTTATGTGTTTTGCAAAGTGATCGATTACGAAAAATACATAAAAATTTACTTGCAATTTTTCAATCACCTTCAAGTATGTATAAAAGATCACTAATGCAATAAGGGAAACCATTCTACTTAACTAATAAACATTCTTGTTCACCATATAGTTTCCAAGTCATAATAGTAGTGATTATAGGGGCCCTTTTTATATGCTTTGTAAAGTATAGGTTCATGGCATTAGTTTTAAATGCATCATCAGTCAACCACCATCATTCAGTGAGAGCTTCCAAATCTAAATCATTCTCAATACCCCTCTTTGTCATGAATACCTCGAGGAATTCTCTATCATACTTTGGTTTAGGAACAAGTAACTTATGCATTATTTATAAATCCTCAAGCTTGAATGATCATAACATTTCTATTTTATAATTTAGGATGTTATGGGTTGTAACATTAGAGTAGGGGTCCAACTGATCTAGGCGGATATTGGTGGCCACCCACATATTCCACCTAGACCCCTAGTTGGTTTCATATGTTTCCTTTTTTATTTCAGCGTTTAATATTTTTAGCAGTTTTTCGGGTCCTCAACTTTCAAAGCAGTTTTGACCCCCTTAACAACATTTTCTTGAGCTCTTTTGCAGGCTTGTAGCCGTATCCTGTAGTACTTAGATATTCATTTAAAACACAGTGTCAAATACACAAAATAGAGATAATATGACCAAGTTACGACAGTGGGAAGTTGACTGCGGAACTAACCGTAATGAGGCCCGCAAACCTTGGCGTTACATATCTTGGGGTTAGTGTTTTGTTTTTTTAGGGTTTTCTCTTGTTGCTAAATAATAAATAAGCCCTTCATCCTGATTGTAACACAATTCATAGGCATGTAGCCACCACATCTCTTCTTAGAAATAAGCTACCATCGTCTGAGCTAGTTTATTTCCATTTTGTTTGTAAGCATAGTTCAATATTTTTCTACTAATGAAATGAAGTGCTATTTCTATTGCATATCTCTATTTATGGTTATATCTATAATTTTTTGCATTCCTATTTAAGTTGGGATCAATAATATCAGAGAAAATTGCTCTTTCTTTGTTTTGTTTTGCATGTTCCCAACGAGGTCAGGGTATAAGGAGTTAAGGCTTGATCTATTTGAACGTTTGCAAGACCAACCTCTCAAACCCCAATGGTCTCCCATGGAAAATGAAAAGAAACATAACGAGGGCAAGAGATCCTTTCACAATGTTGCTCGAGGAAGCCCTCGAGTGACACAGGATCGCGATGATGGCTAAATTTGCCTAGATCCTTATAGGGCTACCCACAGGCGATGCATCTTCACCCAACGGCCACTCTAGAGGTGGAACTCCTTTTAAGTTACATGTTAAATTCTATATTCCCATATTTGAGGGCCAAATAGATGTAGATGCTATAGATAAATGGTTAAGTCTGTTGGAAGGCTATTTTTCAGTTTATGACTTTTCCAATAAGGAAAATATTACTTTTTCACTTCTCAAAGTCACCCCACATGTCAAAGACTGGTGGGAAACCTACTGTGAACAAAAGGACAAAAGAGAATCCTCGTTGTTTTTAGCTGCACCCACTTGGGATTATTTCTTAGATTCCATCGAGGAACAATATTACACTGTTGGGAGCTATGAAGATAAATACATAAAGCTAACCATGCTATGGCAGGGAAGGGACCGGCATGTGTTTGAGTTTACAAATGTTCTCCATACCCTTAACAAGAAGTTGGTTATCAATGATTATGACTAGCATTTGGTACTCAAGTACCGTGGATGTCTACACAAGTACTCCCAGGTTGAGATGGAGTTCTTGGACATTTCCTCGCTTGGCACAACTTATCAATATGCTTTGAAGGTTCAAAAAAAGTTTAAATAGAAGAAGCAAGACTTTGGATCTATGAAACTAAAGCAAGGGAAAGGCACCCCCAAATCACAGAGAAATGGATAGATCCAAGGTGGGGCTATCGAGGACATATTGCCAAAGCCATAAGCAAAGAAAAACACCATGAAGGCAAATAAGGACACGAGAAAATGGTTTGAGTTCCAGAAGATCTCTAGTAACAACACAAGTGAGTGTTGGGCCAAACAGTCACTTGTGGCTGAGTTGAAGTCCTCCAAACTAGATGCATTTTGTGACTCTAAGTCATAACCTAATAGGGGAAATGATAAACAGAAACAAATGATTGATGCAGAGCCCAGTGCCACCATGGCAACCATCAAGATCGAAAATAATGAGTCTAAAGATCCAGAGGAGGGGGAACGCCTCTTCCACTCATAGATGTGGGTGAAGCGTTCTCCACTGCAATTCATTCTAGATAGTGGGAGCCAAAACAACCTCATTTCAGTAGAGGTCATGAGGCGGTTGGGCTTAAAGACTACAAAACATCCATATTTGTACATCATTAGATGGTTTCACCAAGGAGAAGATCTCTGTGTAAGCCAATAGTTGTACCTTCCCTACAACATCAAGCCCTTCATGAATGAGGTAATATGTGATGTTGCTCGTCTTGAAGTTTGTGATGTATTATTAGGAAAACCATACTTGTGGAAGTGACATGTTGTGTATGATTCTAGATCTTGCTCTGTGATTATTACTTTGGCCAATATGTTGTACAGGATAATGGAGGTAGTTGTGCCTACCACAATCTCTTTGATCATTGCAAAGCAATTGATCCAGACTTAAACAGGAACGCAACAAATTACAGAGATAACCATAAACACAAAGATGCAGCGGAAATAATACTTCATTTCATTAATGGAAAATACTGAAATATGCTTACAACCAGAAATGGAAATAAACCAGCTAGGGCGATGGTAGCTTATCTCTGAGAAGAGATGTGTGGCTACATGCCTCTGAACTGTGTTACAATGAGGCTCGAAGGCCTATTTATTGTTGAGAAACAATGGAAAAACCCTTCACATTCCAAAACCTAACCCTAGAAGATGAAACACCAAATTATGGGCCCCGGTTTTGGGTAAGTTGGTACATCAACTTCCCGGGGTCGCGAATTGGTCGTATTTTCTCCGTTTGACACGCATGATAGCCCGTTGGAAATATCTCTCCAAGGACTACGACAGAAAAGACGATTTTTAGACAAAAAAATCAGTAGCAGTAGATTTCCCAAAAAATGTCGTTTAGGGCCTCAAAACGGCTCCGGAAGTTTAGGACTCGAAAAACTGCTAAAAATAGTAAATTGTGCTATAATTAAGGAAACTGAAAGAACTAAAAGAAGCACTAGAGGGGATCCAAGTGGAATTAGCAGGTGGCCACCAATATCCACTTGGATCAGCAATACAACAACATCATTTCCTAGACCAAGAAAAAAATTTTCGTTATGATTTTCCCTCAGTGTAGGAACTAGGTTATGGCCATGGCTTGCAAACAGGGTGCCTTCACTCAATAGAAACAGATGGAAGAGATCAGGAGTATAGGGGCATTTCTGCCTGACCTACAGGGGTACCTTTGCATTGTCAAGTCAAACACTCCATTGATCTGACCCCGGTCATACCACTTCCCAATAGACCAATCTATCAATGCTCTGTTCTAGAGAACGACGAGATCAAGAGACAGATTTAGGAGCTATCATAGAAAGGGTACATCAGGCCAAGCTCATCACCCCATGGGAGCCCAAATGTATTGATACAAATGAAGGATGGGACCTAGAGACATTTTATTGAATATTAGGCATTGAACAAGGTCATTGTCTGGAATAGGTACCCAATCCCATGGATTGAAGACCTTTTGGACCAGTTCAAGGGGGGAAAATATTTCAGCAAGACTGACTTGAAGTCAAGACATCACTAGGTGCCTATCGAACCCTAAAATGTGTGGAAGACTGCCTCCAAATCTAAAGAGGGCCTTCTCGAATGGTTGGTCATGCCTTTCGGGTTAACAAATGCTCCCAAAAACTTCATGATTTTGATAGATGACATCTTGCAACTCTTCACCAATGCATTCATGGTGGTCTACTTAGATGACATATTAATCTTTACCCAAAGTTGGGAAGACCATGTCCACCATATTCATTAGGTCCTTCAAACCTTATGACAACACAAGTTGTGTGCTAACTTGGAGAAATGCACTTTTGGCATGACGCAAGTTCAATATCTGGGGTACATCATTGATGAGCATGGTTTGCATGTGGACCCAGCCAAGATACAATGCATTCAATATTGGCCAGTCCCAACCACTCTAACAAAGATCTGCAGCTTTCAGGGTCTTGCCAATTTCTACCATAGATTCATGTTCGGGTTCTCTCATATTACTTGGCCTTTAATTCAAGTCACCAACGACAGAGCAAAAGAAAAGGATTTTTATTCTGAAACCCAACATGAGGCTTTTTTTGAGTTAGGGAATCGCCTCTACTCTACACCACTGCTCACATTACTATACGTACAACAACCATCTGAGATTGAGATAGTCAACTCGAACTATGTTATTGCCCCAATTCTTATTTAGTAAGGTAATCCAATGGCTTACCAATGTGAGACACTTTCAGACATAGTCCAAAAGTATCCCACTTACGACAAAGAAATGCATTTCATTTTGTAGGCCTGCCATCAGTGGGAGCATTACATCTTGAGGAACGAAACAATGATCCACATAGACCATCAACCCCTGTAGTTGATAGAGTCACAAGGGAAGTTGCATAATGATCATCTGCAACAATTCAATTTGAACATTAAGTACAAGAAGGGTAGCACCAACAATTTTGTAGACTACCTCAGCTGACCACGAGTTATGGCGCTGATCACTGTGCTCGAATCCTGTGGGCATGAGATTTCACAGTGGTCACATATTTATGAGACTGATCTAGAATTCAGTAACACATACTAGACACTCTTGGAAGGGAAGAAACTTCAAAATTTTCACCTTTAGGATGCACTGTTATTCCACCGGGGACACATCTGTGTTCCTTCAAGCAAGCGTGCCAAGATGATTTGGGAGGTGCACTATAGCCGGGTAACTGGACATTTTGGAGTAGAGAAAACAGTGGTGGTATTGCAGAAGTATTTTTATTGGCCAAAACTTCATCAGGATGTTGGGAAGTACATTACTACTTGCACCACCTGTGTTATTTCCAAACGAACCATCAACAAGCAAGGGTTATATACTCCTCTACCTACTCCCAATCGACCTTGGGAATCTATCTCCATGAATTAGATGTCAGACCTTCCTTCTACTAAGCATGAAAACGACTATGTTTTCATGGTCGTCGACAGATTCTCTAAGATGGCAATCATGATAGTCTACAAGAAGAGTATTATATCAGAGGACACTACTAATCTCTTCTTTGAGCGAGTGTGGGTACAGTTTGGGATCCCACAGTTAATTGTGTCAGATTGGGACAACAGATGCCAGAGTGCATTTTGGCCAAGTCTTTAGTCGATGTTGGATATAAAGCTTACTAATTCCATGACTTTCCATCCCCAAAATCATGGCCAAACAGAGGTTTTCAACAAGATCATTGTACACATTCTACACATGTACAACTCGGAGCATCCACGCACATGGGATGAAAGCCTACACTATGTCCAACACAACTTCAACAGAGCTCTACATAGCTCAATGAGCTACAACCCCTTTCACGTAGGGTTGAGATTTCAACCATTATTTCCAATTGATGTGGCCATACCATTTTTAATCTAATTTTGGCCCCATTTAAAAATCAATCTAATTATTATTATATATAAACACAATATAAATTTAAAATATAAAGAATTTTATGAACACAAAAATAAGTATGGTATATAAATAAAAATATAAATAAACTTGAGGTATGGTAAATAAATAAAACCTCTTTTTATACTTACCCCAAAAGTGTGGTAAATAAATAAAAATATAAACAAACTAGAGCTATGGTAAATAAATAAAAACTCTTTCTATATTTAGTCCATAAACCTCTTTATATTTAAAAAAACTCAAAAAAGAGGTTTTATTTAGGTGAAGCCTATGGACGCAATACCATTTTAATACCATGGATTACAATATATAAAACGGTATGGTAAATTAATAAAAATATAAATACACTAGAGGTATCGTAAATAAATAAACATTTTTTTATATTTACTCCATAATTCACTTTATATTTATGAACACTCTAAAATGATGTTTTATTTACGTGAAACCTATGGACCAAATACAATGGGGCAAATTATTATTAATACCATGCAAAAAAATATTATTAACCCTAATATTAATATTAATAAAAATAAAGATGGCACATGGTATTGACCCATGGTATTGAGAGCCAATGGTATTTACCCATGGTATTCACGTAGAATTTAGCCTATTTAATGGGGGGAATTAAATCAACATAGATCCATCTTTAATCTGAATCTACTAAGCACCGAGAGTGATCGAATATCATGATATGCAAACTAGCATACAGTGAAAAAAAGATTTGATCCCTCTGGGCGCTTGGTATATCCAGAGTAAAGATCAATTATCATGATATGCAAACTAGCATAGAGTGAAAAAAGATTTAATCCCTTTGGGTGCTTGGTAGATCCAGAGTGAATAAAGATGGATCTATATTGGTTATGTAATTTGACCTAATATATTAAACAAGATAGGACATGACATTATAAAATCACTATAATATCAGCGCCTCTTGACGCAATTAAAACAAAATTAATGTTAAAAAAATTAGATATAAACTTTGTTACAACATAATAAATTAACAATACCATGTGCCAAAATAATTGTATTAATTCAAATGCATACTTAACATTCTAAAAATTTCAAAATACTACATATATTTAATTTTAATTTCATTTGATCACATATCAAGCAACAATATGAATAGATTATGAATAGCATGTGCTTTTATATATATATATAAGTTTAAGTTTATCTTAATTTGGGATCTATCCATCAAAAAGATCAAATCTCTTAAAATAGAAAAAGAGATAAAATGTATATAGATAGATCTTCGACTAATTCTATGGAAGTTGTAACTAAATCTAAATCTAACAATCTCACTCTACTCTTATATAATAATACTATAAGACATTATAGTGTGAAAAACCATAGGCCTAATTTAATAGTCTTGATTTATTATTTGTCTGTTATCTTTATTTGTTCAAGTATTTGATCACTGTTTCAAACTGAAAATCACATGGCATTTATTTAAGAATATCATTTTTTGTGCACAGAATCAATATACTCACATGTAGTCGTAGTCGTACTCGTGGGTGTACTGCCTGTATCAATATTACCAGCAGGAGATCTATTCCTATTCCTATTCTGAGAAGAAATTGGTGATGGAGTTGGAGCCACACCCTTTCCTTTAAATAGTCCGTAACAACTGACTGCAAGCATCTTCAATCTGAATAACACGCATCTTCTCTTTACACAATAGCAACTGGACATATGTGGATGCTAATAGAAAGCCGCACCACACCGACGGCAGAGAGGTTTTGTATGGGATTTCCATATTCAAATCCACAACGACGGTAGAAAGGATAAAGTGCTCTCTTGTGAAGAGTGATCGTTGCGTCGGTTGGGAGAATTGTGGGTCTTTGATGAGTTTCACAGTGGCAAGGTCTGCGTTTTCATGGAGGACTTCATAGGAGAGCAGACTTCATGACTTTGTTGGCGAGGAGCAGTCAACTGGTTGTGTCGCAACAAGCTGCCTGTTCCATGGCCACAAACTCGCGAGGCACGCCGAAGAATATTCAAGGATTAGTCTGCTCTCCAGCATGAAAACGCATATCTATTCACTGCGGAGGTTATAAAAGACCCCCAATTTTTCAGCAAAAGAAACAATTACTCTTGAGGGGCGAGCAGTTCCTCTTCTCCATATTTGATCTTGCTGAAACAATTACTCTTGAGGGGCGAGCAGTTCCTCTTCTCCATAATTGATCTCAATATCAAAACCCGATGCAAACCCCTTGTCTCCAAATTAAAAAAGTTAAGAATCGACTATGGTATAGCAAGTTGTGGCGTAAGACGCTGAGATTTCGTGGCATTCGACATCCCACACTGTGCTGTGTGTTTGTTCATTTAGCTAATTCATTGTTGCGGTGTGTTTATTCGGTTAGCTAATTCATTGTTGTGCTGGTGGGTGGTGGGTTTATATAAATGGTTAGATTTGAAGTTGGCTCTTTGTAAGGGGTTAGATCTTATTTTTCTTAAATTCAGATGTTTTTATATTTGAATTCAAGCTTATAATATGTATAAGTTGTTAATTTAAAAAGATTTTTGGAAAAAATCACATTGTCAATATTTGTATATTACTTAATTGATTTGAAAAGTTTATTAAATCTAGAAGTTTATTCTATAGTTTAATATGAGAGGATAAGTAAGTATGTCCATCTCTTAAGTCTTACTTTAAAATGAAATTAAAAATTATGTTTTAAATAGAAAAATAATGTCGTTTATAATAATAAAAAATGAATACAGGTAAAAAAATGTATAGGTAACATGTTTAAGTGTTATACTTTTTAAAATATTCAATGAGAGATTTAAATAAACTATTTGAAGATGTGTGTTAATTAATTTATGTAGATATTTAGAAGCTCATTCCCCATAGATAACGTACAATTATGTTAATATTAAATCCAACAACTTATATAATATTAAGTCCAATCATTATAACATTAAATATTATTTGTAAACACCTACATACAACCCGATACAATATTGACTCCAAATTCCTTCTCATCGTTTTTTTTTTAATCCGATGTTGCTTTCAAATCCCACTACTGGTATATTACTCAATACAACATTGAATTCAACAACTTGTATACCACTTACTACAACACTAAATATTGTTTTTAAGTCAGATAATCTATATACCATCCAAAAAATATTGAATCAAATAATTACTATATATTTATATCCTATAATCTATACACCACTTTCATTAACATTAAATATTGCATAGTTAAATACCACTTACATTACCATTGAATACTGCATAGCTAGATAAACAAACATGAAAATCTTCCCTATAAATTTATTGAAACTTATATTATATCTAATAATTTGATATATTAATAATTTGATATATTAGTTTAATTTATTTAAATAAATAAGAAATCTTTTTAATATGAATTTTGATTCAATAATTTTTATTTAAATTAAGAGGGAAGCTGCAAGGCAACAAGTCCCTACGTTGAGTGTGGTAGAATGCTTTTCTACACTGAGAGGGCTCCACAACTTCTTCTTGTTCCAATGGATAATAAACCCTATTGCACATAAGTCTAGCAAATAATTCTCACTGCAATACTCTTGAAAGATTAAAGCTATGCTATATTGTATTAGCAGACATCAGGTCTAAGTTAAATGCCATATTAAAACTACACTATAATTTGAATATTTATTTTAGCTGAACAATGTGCAGAATGCTTTCTATCAAGTTGTATAGAGGATGGGAGCATATTGATCGATCTTGCACTGGGGATGCTTTGGATGGCTAGACTAGTTAGGGAGTCGAGGGTTTCTATACTTAGCAATTTGATCTATACATTGACGGTGACAAATCCACTGTCAAATGCCAGATTAAAGCTATGCTATATTGTATTAATAGATAGCAGGTCTAAGTTAAATGCCAAATTAAAAATACACTATATTGTATTTGGAAAATTTTAATATTTATTTAGCTGAAAAATGTGCAAAAGGCTTTCTATCAAGGTGTACAGAGCACCCAACAACAAAACTGAAAATTTGACTACTTCACCAGAAAGGCTTAATAGGTCAAGAGTTGCTACCAATGAGATTAGATTTGAAGATTGCTTTCACCAGAACTTAGACAATTCCAGTGAACTATCCACACATAAGTGAAATTAGCTAATACACACAATTCACTCCATTAGAATTATTTGTTATCCAAGCAAAATATAAATCAATTCAAGATAATTCAATCCAGTTGCTACTAGTAAAACATTTTAAAAAGAGACCCTAATCATTACAAGTACAAGAAAATTAGTTGTAACCCTTAAATGTGCATATGAAAGTCACTCTATACATTAGTTATAACTAATTAACACTTCGTTGAGCAATTCTATCTCCAAGTCCAGGCAAGAGGGTCGTTCATGATCCAGGGTTTCAACAGAGGGTGTTGCAAATACATCCTCTAGTCCTTGTGACTCATTACACTTTGGTATTGGGAGAAAGTTCACAATAGCTCCTGCATGCCCAACTGGATCTCTCTGTCATTCCCTCAAATCCTATAATGGGTAAAATATGTCAATATGTGTGCAATTTTATTATTTCATCAAAAAGGCTCAGCAGGTCAAGAGTATACATAGTTCATTCCAGAGAAATATCCACACATCAATGACATTAGCTAATACGCATGACATAATTAACTACCTGCACACATACACAGTAGAATTATTTGTTATGCAAGAAAAGTATAATTCAATTCAAGATAACTCAATCCAGTTGCTTCCAGTAAAACATTAATGAGAAAATGTCATACCAGGAAACTTCTTAACATATTAGAACCATACTAGTTACAATAGAAGAAGTATTTTCCACCCAACCATTTGCATCTGACTAACTAGTCCTTCAAAGACTCTTAAATTGCAAAATTCAGCTCGACATATTACAGGTCGAAGACATCTGGCTATAAAAGACGTATTTATGCATCTTCCATGTCAAATACATCTTTTGGTAAAAAACTTTTGAACTCAATGACCACAATGAAAAATAAATTAAAAAAACCTATGTTCATCTTTTGAAATTTGAAGTGCGATAAGAAAGACTAGTTCTCAAACCTTAACGAGACTAATAGAGTATGTACATAATATATATGGGATTATCTTCAGGTTAAGTAAGCTGAAAAAGCCTTTGAATTTGGTTTCTACTCAAAAAGAATAGTGAAAAGATGCTACCATATTTCACTAATCAGTTGTGAGAGAAACCTTGTGTTCGATTTTCCTTCTCTCTTATGGCAGCCTGTTTCTTCTTAGGATCCTCCAACTTTTTCTTCAAGCACTCCTCAGGCTGTGCAACAACTTTTACATGAAGTAAATTTTTCTCCTTGAGTTTTTCATTTCCAATTTCTGGATCATTATAATTATTCTGAATACCATTGCACTCCATGGATTGATTTCTCTCATTGTCACGGTGCGTGAAAAATTCTATCACTTCAACCTATTGTTACCTGATTCAGGCATGCTTTCATATCTGGATTTTCTCTTTCAACCATTTGACCTTTCTAAGAGACAACGTTTCCCATTAACATTCAGATAGTATGTCAACTCTAGGACCAGATGCTGAATTAGAAACACCAACTTCATCAAGAAGAATTACATTTCCTGGTTTGTAGCCTGATCTACATGATATTGTTTAGAGTGAGGGTTCAAATTCTTTTCCACATCTTGTCTATTGCCAGTTTCATTTTCAGTTCCTAATGATATTCAAGAACTAAAGGAAGATTGAAATATTCTTTAAAAGCAAGGGGGAGAGATTTAGGCTCCAAACAATAATAGTGAAAAGCATTAATAAGATATCAACAAACATTATTATTGATACATTGTTGTGCCAATCACAGAAACTATTAAAACAATCAACATAGATAAAAGAGACAATAAACCCTACTGCACATAAGTCTAGAAAATAATTCCCACTGCAATACTCCTGACTCCCGTATTATATTGCTGATTATCTCTCGCATAGAGATTTGGTGGAAAGAGAACAATTATCTTTTGATAAACAAACAAATCTATCCAAGAAAAAAAAGATTGAAGAAAGTGAAACTCGAGAGAAAAGGACTTGTTAAATTGGAAACCGTTAAAGAGTATTTTCAAGGATTGGGCATAACTTTTTAAATCCTAAATGTGTTCAAGAACTAAAGAAAAATTGGCATATTATTTTAAAGCGAGGGAGAGATATTTAGGCTCCAGGGTCGAGCCACTTTCAAAATCAAGCAAATGGTGACAAATCCACAGTCAAATGCCAGATTAAAGCTATCTTATATTGTATTAGCAGACAATAGTTCTAAGTTAAATGCGAGATTAAAACTACAATATAATTTTAATATTTATTTTAGCTGAACATTGTGCAGAAGACTTTATATCAAGGTGTACAGAGCATCCAGGAACAGAACTAAAAATTTGACTACTTCAATTCATTCCAAAGAAATATCCAGGTGCAAGTTTGGTTTTATTACCTAGATCCCAATTTCTTGAATTTATTAACAACGTACAACATTAAGGAAATGTCAGCAACAAAATTGACAAACAAAGCATTAAACTAATTCCAAAAACTAAGAAACCATGCCATGTCTCTTACTACAGGCCAAGCATAGCCATTATCATTATAAGAAAAAAGATGGGATTCATACAAGGAATGGGAAACTTTGTTACATAAGTGAAAAAATATACACTCCCTGCACAAAAGTGTCGAACAACATAATACATTTTTTTATAGTCAATACAAAGAGAACCTACCACTTGACCACCTATTTTTAATCTTTTTATCATAGAGCTAAAAAAATGCATGCTTTGGAACAAAATAATGAATGAATTGATACTTTAAAAAAGGAATTATAAGTGCTTGACAATAGGAAAGGCATTATATTCCCAACCTAATACAAGAGGTTCCATAGACTTTAACAATGACCATTCATAATACATAGAGAGGCCACGTACTTGATTAAACAAGTAGACTATGAATGATGAACATATATTGTCTTATGTATTCTTCATGTGTCTAATTCTTTAGAAATGCAGGAAATGAAAAGAGAGGAGGCCCATCCTATAAAAGCTAATAAATGCTATAAAAGCTAATAAACACTCAAGGTGTACAGAGCATCCAGGAACATAACTGAAAATTTGACAACTTCACCGGAAAGGCTCAGTAGGTCAAGAGTTGGTACCAATGAAATTAGATTTCAAGATTGCTTTCACCAAACCTTAGACAATTCCAAAGAACTATCCACATTTCAATGAAATTCGCTAATACACACAATTCACTCCATTATAATTATTTGTTATCCAAGCAAAGTATAGATCAATTCAACATAATTCAATCCAATTGCTTCCAATAAAACATTTTTATAAGAGACCCTAATCATTACAAGAACAAGAACATTAGTCGTAAACCTTAAATGTTCATCTGAAATTCACTCTATACATTAGTTGTAACCAGTTGGCACTTCATCGAGTAATTCTATCTCCAAGTCAAGGCAAGATGGTCCTTCATGATCCAGGGGTTCAACAGACGGTGTTGCAAATGCATCCTTTGGCCCTTGTCACTCATGACACTTCGGTACTGGGAGAAAGTTCACAATAGCTCCCGTATGCACAACTAGAACTCTCTGTCATTCCCTCAAACCCTACAGAGGGTTAAAATATATCACTTTGTGTGCGGTTTTACTATTTCACTAGAAAGGATCAGCAAGTCAAGAGTATACACAGTTCATTCCAGAGAACTATCCACACATCAATGAAATTAGCTAATACGCACGACATAATTAACTACCTAAACAATTCTATCACTTCAGCCTATTGTTGCCTAAGTCTAGCATGCTCTCATACTTGGATTTTCTATTTCAACCATTTTACCTTTCCAGGAGAAAATTTTGCAATTGACATCCAGACAGTATGTCAGCTGTAGGACTGGATGGCGAATTAAAAACACCAACTTCATCAAGAAGAATTACATTGGCCTGGTCTGTAGCCTAATCGATAAGATATTGTTTAGAGTGGGTTCAGATTCTTTTTGACATCCTGCTATTTCCAGTTCCAATTGCAAATTCCTCATGATCTTCAAGAACTAAAGGAAGATTGAAATATTCTTTAAAAGCATGGGAGAGAGATTTAGGCTCCAAGAAATAATAGTGAAAAGCATTACTAAGATATCAATAAACATTATTACTGATACATTCTTGTGCCAATCACAGAAACTATTAAAACAATCAACATAGATAAAAGAGATAGTAAACCCTACTGCACATAAGGTACCATAACTATTGATATGGTTGGAATCACTTACACATTATGATCAATAAGGAGAATTTACAAGCAAGATCTAAAGACCTATCTTTCCACAGTGCCTATGTTAGCTATTTTATGCATCATTTTTTTTAGCAGCCTATTGATAAAAATCAATCGTTTTTTTTTTTTTTTTTTTTTTTTTTTTTTTTTTTTTTTTTTTTTTTTTTTTCTCAGATGCTCTATTCTTTATTTTTTTTAATTTTTCCTCCCCTTAAAAGCAAGGGAAAAAAAGATTGTGCTAGATTGACTTTCTCCTAGAGAAAAATTGAAATGTTATTTAAAAGCGGGGGAGAGATATTTAGGCTCCACAGTTGAGCCACTTTCAAAATCAAGAAAATGGTGACAAATCCACTATCAAATGCCAGATTAAAGCTATGCTATATTGTATTAGCAGACAACAAGTCTAAGTTAAATTCCAGATTAAACTACGCCATAATTCTAATGTTTATTTTAGCTGAACAATGTGTAGAAGGCTTTCTATCAAGGTGTATAGAGCATCCAGGAATAATACTAAAAATTTGACCACTTCAGTTCATTCCAGAGAACTATCCAAGTGCAAGCTTGGTTTTATTACCCAGATCCCAATTTATTGACTTAATTAACAAGGTCCAACATTAAGAAAATTTCGACAACAAAATTGCAAACAAAACATTAAAATAATTCCAAAAACCAAGAAACCAGGCCATGTCTCTCACTACAGGCCAAACACAACCATTATCATAATAAAAAAATAGATGGGATTCATAGAAGGAATGGCCAACTTGGTTCCATAATTGCAAAAATATGCACTCCTTGCAAAAAAGTGTCGAACAAAATAATGCATTCTTCATCGTTGATCCAAAGAGAACTTACCACTCGACCACCTATTTTTAATCTTTTTATCAGGGAGCTAAAAAAAATGCATGCTATGGAACAGAAAAATGAATGAATTGATACTTTAAAAAAGGAATTATAAGTGCTCAACAATAGCTAAGACATTATATTCCCAACCTAATACAAGAAGTTCCATAGACTTTAACAATGACCATTCATAATACATATAGAGGCCACATACTTGATTAGACAAGTAGACTATGAATGATGAACATATATTCTCTTATGTATTCTCCATGCGTCTAATTCTTCAAAATTGCAGGCAACAAAAAGAGAGGAGGCCCATCTTGTAAAAGCCAAAAAACACATTGCAAAATGCATCAATACTAAGAGCACCATTAAATGAATAAAAGAGCACCAAAACATTCCAAAATGAGAGAAAATACATGGAAAAGGACAACATTTTACAACACAAAAATCAATGAGTAGCTAAGGTATTTTGAGCAGTCCTATGCAAGAAGATAGCCATCCAATTTAGAACATATTTGCTTTGAACTCTTCTCCACAATCAAACACTTATGGCCCAAACAATTCACCACCATAGATCTTAATATGAAAAATAATAATAACTGTAAAGCCTTAATATAGTAACCTGCGCATTAACAATGCATGTTTTCTTTAACAATTCTTTGCTAATAGAATTACCAGTACAATTACAAATACACAGATAACAAAAAACACAAGGAATTAAAGGAAAGTTATAATTTGATTTTTATTTGAGAAAATGGCTAACCGACATTCTAAATATTCTCTCTTAAAAATATTAGAAAATATAAAACTAATTTTACAAGTCAAAACATTATCCCTGGGAATAAATCAACAGCTAGAGCTGAAATTGTAATAGTCGAGTAAATATTTTCAGAGAAATGGTAAGCCTGTAAGAAATAAAGCTAGATACAAGCATATAAACTAATATTTCAATAGTACATAAACATGTCTAAATGTGCATCTAAAAGTCACTCTATACATCGACTGGGTTTAAGAAGCCATCTAGAGATGAGGTTTGGACTGTACATAGAATATGAAAAATATATATATAACTTGTAACAAAGGTTAGACATGTACATAGAGCTTATATTTTATAGTTGTTAGTTTTTCACACGTAAAAAGAAAGTAGTCAACTTTGCGCACATCTCACTTCATATACATCTCACTTCATATATCTTTAGGAGTCAGCAAATTATAAAACTAAAGTATTTCACCCAACCTGACACAAATTTTACAGAGAAGTTCTTGACTAAATATGTGGATCTGAAAGTTGTACAGACCTCAACTAAGCCACAATACTAGAGGTAGCTTCGAAATTTTTTTACTATTGGCCTCAGTTAACCAATAGAACGGAGCCCGACCTTCAATCTGATTGACTATAACATAGCCAGCATATTGATCGAATGAGATAGGGAGCTACCCTGGGAGACTAGTTATTTTTTCTACGGCCTGGTCACTTCTGGACACGTGCGAGACCGAAAGTATAAAAATTTCCAGCATCCATAACGAGGTCCACATCACTGTTTGATCATAATTGAGTACTGGGACTCAAAGAGGTCTCCAAGAGTTGAAGCTCCTATGAATTGTATAGATGGTGAGGGGATTTCATTGGAGGGGATCCCAGATCCTTACATTGGCTCAATTAACCATATCAACGAAAAAATAAAGACCATCTGAGATTTGAGAGCATGCATAAACCACATTCCATTGGCACCCATAAAGTCTCTGAGATGGAGCATCATTTGTCTCTACTGATAAGCCTTCTACTTCTCATCTCAGCATGCCTAACAATAGATGAACTATTATTTCCCTTGTAGCTCTATATGTGCACAGGTTTAATAGAATTCTTTGTAGTAGCCCTTTGCCCAAAGGCTGGTGAATGAAAAGGGATTAGTTAGAACCTAATAATATGTCTAAGAAACTACACATCTATCATTCGTAAAAGTCTATACATGGCAAATAATTTTTCTGCATCAAGTAAACAATAACAATATAAATAGCATAACAAAAAATAACATAGAAACACACAATGAAGCATTTGCTAATATAATTGATCCTAGGCAACAAGCAATTATTTGACTCTTAATAAATATCATTAGTAAAGAATTTGCATACCTAAGCTAACCTTAGTGGCTTAAGCATAGCTTTCAAAGCCCCTGTATCTACTAGAGGTTTGCCATCAACTTCTTTCATCTTTGTGGAATTACCAAGGGATACAATTGGCTTGTGCCCCAATGGCAGAGAACAATGCTATACATGGTAATAAACATGATAGCAGGTGGTAATAAAAGGAAATAGTGAATAATTAGAAGTTATATTAAATATTATTAAATAAAATAATATTATAGTTAGAATATATAAACATATAAAAGTTCATGCAGCTGGACTTCATGCTACTGCATGAATACCAAGTGTCACCTTATATGTGCTCTAAGGTCTAATATCAACCATCATGTAAACCATTTTTCAGATTCATTTAATCGACTTACACAGTCGTGTCCTCAGGACGTTGCACCATAATCAATCTGCCTGGTCACTCGCTCATAGATTCAGTTAGTTACGGCAAGGTGGTGGAGAATTATGATAACAAAACCCACAAAGATGGAAAATATTGTGATGCCCAGATGGTAGCCATGCTTTTAACTGATGAAAATCCTTAGAAAAAGGTTTGTTTAACTGAAGAAAGTCTGAGATCTTCCAGGGCGCTTATTGGTGATCTAGCCCATCAGAGTCAGAACGACGAGCTGAGCGTGGTGGTACCATTCAATTATTAGTGAATTTGTTTTTGTGGCGGTCCCCATTTTTCATCAAGTTGGTGTATGGTAGCAACTAGAGCTCAAGCGATGGCCAGTGAAAGGATGGAAAAACTTGAAGAAACCATGAACTCCCTCCACAGTATGGTTAACCGATTATGTATCGAGATCCAGCAAATAATCCCAAAGGACAAGGAGCAAGCCCACGAGGAGGATCCTAATGGCAATAGATACCATGAAGGTGAGTCTAGCCACTCTCGTCACGGCTGACACACCCTCCCACAACCCAGTCAGCGACCTCCCAAGTTAGATATGCATAAATTTTATGGTTCTCACCCATCGGCATGGATAGTGCAAATGGAGCAGTATTTCAAATTAAATCGCATCTTAGATGATGCGACTCAGCTTATGTTGGGGAGCATGTACCTGGACAATGAAAGGTGGCAATGGTGGGAATGGCATCAACGTTGTAGCGGTGCTTTTAGGACTTCGAACCAATTTACAAAATATCTTCAAGACCGCTTTGACCAAGAATCCTCCTTTTTGGGTCATCTTACTAAGCTTCGACAGACTGGCACAGTGGAGGAATATATTACAGCTTTTGAATCCTTAGCCTTCCGTACTTGCGGTCTCTCAGATGCGTTTTACACGGAATGTTTTATCAGCGGTCTTAAAGAAGCTATTAAACCCAAGTCCTACTACACCACCCTCCCTCATCGACGGAGGCTTGCAAGGTAGCTCGTAACGTGGAACGTGCATTAGCAGCCCAATATAGTTGCCCAAATTTCTCCGCTAAAGGTTGACCTCCACAGGCTCACAACACGACTCAAAAACTTAAGGTCCAAAAGGTGTCACCGGCGGAAATGGTAGAAAGGAGAAAGCAAGGCCTATGTTACTACTGTGATGAAAAATACTCCCCAGGTCATCAATGCAAGGAGCCCAAATTTTTTCAAATTGATGCCACTGACTACAGCTCAACAGAAGAAGATCCACCACTGGAGGAACATGAGGCGCTCGAGGAAGACAACCAACAGGACAATGTCTATGACAAACCAATTATTTCGTTGCATGCTTTGGCAGGGATTTCTTTCCCTCAAACTCTCAAAATCAGAGGGTTTATTAAACATCGCCCAGTCGTAGTCTTGATTGATAGTGGAAGTACATATAATTTCATCCATCAAAAAGTCGCAGAAACAGTGCATTGTTTGTACGAGCAGTTTCTAACTTCCAAGTTCAAATTGGGGATGGAGGCACAATGAAATGTGAAGGTCGTTGTGAAAATGTCAAACTTCAAATGGGGGATTATCAGTTGAAAACCCACATGTTTGCCATACACATGGGGGGTTGTGACATTGTCCTCGGCGCTGAATGGCTCTGCACTCTTGGGCCAATCACAATCGATTTCCAAGAGTTGTATATGAGTTTTAAGCAGAACAACCACACACATACCCTCTGTGGACTCTAGGCGGGAGGCCCCTCTATCATCAGCTCGCATAGGATGGAAAAATTGTTAAAAAAGGGCAATCATGGAGTTGTAGCTCAATTTAATGCCATCTAGGTAGTCGAAACCAAGCCATCGCCAATTCATCCTGAGATGCAACAGATTTTAAATAACCATATGCCGGTCTTTGACAAGCCTCAAGGGCTTCCACCCTCGTGAGGGGAACATGATCATAGCATCACCTTGGTTCTAGGGGCCCAACCCCCAAATGTGCACCCATACAGATATCCGTTCACCCAAAAGAATGAAATGGAAAAAATCATCAAGGAACTTTTGGAAGTCGGTGTCATTCATCCCAGCATCAGTCCTTATTCATCTCCAGTGGTCATGGTGCTCAAGAAAGATGGGGAGTGGCGGATGTGTCCTGACTTCAGGGCCCTCAATAAGTTGATAGTCAAAGATAAATTTCCCATCCCGGTGGTTGATGATTTGCTGGATGAACTCAATGGGGCTCAATTTTTCACAAAGCTGGATCTTCGCTCAGGCTACCGCCAAATTCGCATGAAGGAAGTCGACATCCCCAAGACTGTTTTCAGAACTCATGAAGGCCACTATGAATTCCTGGTCATGCCATTTGGTCTTTGTAATGCCCCCTCTACTTTTCAGAGCCTTATGAACCACATTCTCAAACCATATCTCAGGAAATTTGTCCTTGTCTTCTTCGATGACATCTTCATCTATAGTTGCACTTGGGCAGCACATCTTCAGCATGTAGATCTACTCTTGCAACTGCTCCGCAAGCAGAAATTATTCGTGAAGATGTCCAAGTGTTCATTTGGCATGGCAGAGTTAGAGTATTTGGGCCACATTGTGGGGCGTGAGGGTGTCAAGG
>APFE031571757.1:133958-196254 GCA_000404065.3 Pinus taeda | reverse complement strand
TTTGGGGAGGCATGCACGCAGGAAATACAAGAGGTGGTCACGTCTGTTGGACTCCCTTGTAACCCCTGTGGGTACCCCTTCGAGTAGTAGCGCATTAGACAGAACTGCGCATGGACTGTCTTCCATGTACCCTCTGGGTATATCGAAAGCCCCATAGGATCCCTGAAAACCTTGCCATAGATAAACCAGCGACCGTCTTGCGGCTACAGTACACCGAGAACAGCACTCATAGAGATTACTCGCCCGTACGATAGGGTAGTCAGGTGGTATGACTAAGGGTACGGTCGACCCTCCTTAGTTAGAGCCCTGAAACATTGGGCCGAGTACTACTGCCAGACCCTTATGTATATTGCGATCTGTAGCACCTTACACTCCTCAAGACCCTAGCTCCTTTTTTAATCATCATCTCTTCCAGATCCACTTGAGCAAAGGAGTGCAACAGCAGCAGACATCGGTCCCAACCAGCCAGTTTCGATCTATTAGATTCATCAGATCCGCAGAAGGAGTTAGTTCAGCCGTCTAGTGCTACCTGAGCCGCCATTCAGATCTCTCAAATCCAGAAGACCAGAAGCGTTGTGCATGGTTCCTATACCAAGGTATAATTGTCGCAGGACTTTTGGCCGCATTGACATTTTGAGGATTTGGCGACTGCAGTATTGATCAAGGAGTAAAACTCCGTTATGTGTAAAAAAAAAAAAAAGTCTGAGATGTTCCGGGACGCTTATTGGTGATATAGCCCATTAAAATCAGGACGACGAGTTGAGCATGGTGGTACCATTCAATTAATTGGGAAAATTTGTTTTTGGTGGTCCCAATTTTTTATCAGGTCGGTGTATGGTAGCAACTAGAGCTCAAGCAATGGGCAATGAAAGGATGGACAAACTGGAAGAGACGGTGAAAAAAATCTAAACTCAGCTTGACAAACTAGATCTGGATAGCATGAACAACACGATTAAAGGAATGAGTCTCCAGCTAGAGAAATTGTAGGGAAAAGGCAAGGAGGATTTTATGTCAAATGGCAAGGAGCAAGCCCACGAGGAGGGGTATAATGGCTATGAAGGCATTTACGGTGAATCTAGCCACTCTCCTCACGTCTGGTACACCCATCCACCACCCAGTGAGCGACCTCCTAAGTTGGATATGCATAAATTTGACGGTTCTCACGCAGCAGCATGGCTAGCACAAATGGACCAGTATTTCAAATTGAATCATATCCTAGATGATGCGACTAAGCTTATGTTGGGGAGCATGTACTTCGACAATGAACAGTGGCAATGGTGGGAATGGCATCAGCGTTGCAATGGATATTTTAGAACTTGGACCCAATTTACCAAAGCTCTTCGAGATTTCTTTGAACAAGAAGACTCTTATTTGGGTCGTCTCACTAAGCTCAGACAGACTAGTACAGTAGAGGAATATATTAATGCTTTTGAAAGCTTAGCTTTCTGCACTAAGGGTCTCACAAATGAGTTCTACACATAATGTTTTATCAGCGGTCTTAAAGAAGCCATCAGAGCTCAAGCTCTACTTCACCACCCTCCCACGTGGTCGGAGGCTTGCCAGGTAGCTCGTAAGGTGGAACGTGCATTAGCAGCCCAATAACTCGCCCAAATTTCCCCGCTAAAGGTCGTCTCCCACAGGCGCAGAACACGACTCAAACACTTAAGGTCCAAAAGGTGTCCCCTGTAGAAATGGCCGAAAGAAGGAAGCAAGGACTATGTTACTACTGTGATGAAAATTACTCCCCAGGTCATAAATGTAAGGAGCCCAAATTCTTTCAAATAGATGCCACTGACTACAACTCAACAGAGGAAGATCCTCCACTTGAGGAACATGAGCCGCTAGAGGATGATAACCAACAGGACAATGTCTTTGATGAACCAGTTATTTCGTTGCATGCCTTGGCAGGGATTTCTTCCCCTCAAATGCTCAAAATCAGAGGGTTTATTAAACATCGCCCAGTAGTAGTTTTGATTGATAGTGGAAGTACACATAATTTCATCCACCAAAAAGTCATAGAAACGGTGCATTGCTTTGTACAAGCCGTTTCTAACTTCCAAGTTCAAATTGCAGATGGAGGCACAATGAAATGTGAAGGCCGTTGTGAAAATGTCAAACTTCAAATGGGGGATTATCAGTTGAAAACCCACATGTTTGCCATAAACATGTGGGGTTGTGACATTGTCCTTGGCGCTGACTGGCTCCGCACTCTTGGGCCAATCACAATGGATTTCCAGGAGTTGTATATGAGTTTTAAGAAGAACAACCACACACATACCCTCAGAGGACTCCAGGCGGGAGCCCCCTCTATCATAAGATCGCATAGGATGGAAAAATTGTTAAAAAAGGGCAATCATGGAGTGGTAGCTCAATTTAATGCCATCCAGGGTGTCGAAACCAAGCAGCCGCCACTTCATCCTGAGATGCAACAGATTTTAAACAACCATCTGCCAGTCTTCGACAAGCCTCAAGGGCTTCCACCCTCGTGAGGGGAACATGATCATAGCATCACCTTGGTTCCAGGGGCCCAACCCCCAAATGTTCGCCCATACAGATGTCCGTTCACCCAAAAGAACGAAATAGAAAAAATCATCAAGGAACTTTTGGAAGCAGGGGTCATTCATCCCAGCATCAGTCCTTATTCATCCCCAGTGGTAATGGTGCTAAAAAACGATGGGGAGTGGCGGATGTGTCCTGACTTCAGGGCCCTCAATAAGCTGACAGTCAAAGATAAATTTCCCATCCCGGTGGTTGATGGTTTTCTAGATGAACTCAATGGGGCTCAATTTTTCATGAAGTTGGATCTTCGCTCAGGTTACCACCAGATCCGCATGAAGGAAGTCGACATACCCAAGACTACTTTCAGAACTCATGAAGGCCACTATGAATTCCTGTTCATGCCATTTGGTCTTTGTAATGCCCCCTCTACTTTTCAGAGCCTTATGAACCACATTCTCAAACCATATCTCAGGAAATTTGTCCTTGTCTTCTTCGATGACATCCTCATCTATAGTTGCACGTGGACAGCACATCTTCAGCATGTAGATCTACTCTTGCAACTGCTTCGCAAGCAGAAATTATTCGTGAAGATGTCCAAGTGTTCATTTGGCATGGCAAAGGTAGAGTATTTAGGCCACATTGTGGGGTGTGAGGGTGTCAAGGTGGACCCCAAAAAGATCCAAGCAATGCAGGAATGGCCTCAACCTAAGACCTTGAAGAGCTTACGAGGATTTTTGGGTCTCACAAGATATTATCGTAAATTTATCCGCAACTATGGTCGCATAGCGAAGCCCGTCACCCAACTCCTAAAGAAAAATTCTTTCTTCTGGAATGAGGAAGCACAACAGGCCTTTACAGCTCTAAAAAATGCCATGTGTTCCACTCCAGTTTTAACACTACCTGACTTCACCAAATCTTTCGTCATTGAATGTGATGCTTCAGGGACAGGTATTGGGGCAGTTTTAATGCAGGAAGGGAGACCGTTGGCCTTCACAAGCCAACAACTCAGTGGGAAGAATCAGGGCCAATCTACATACGAGAAAGAAATGATGGCCATCTTACATGCAGTTGACACCTGGCGACCTTATTTATTAGGGTGACATTTCCAAATCCGCACAGATCATCACAGTCTTAAATATTTTTTGGAGCAATGCCTATCCTCCCCACAACAAAATAAATGGCTAGCCAAAATGCTGGGATATGATTATGAGATCATGTACAAGAAAGGGAAAGACAATAGTGTAGCAGATGCATTATCTCGCCAATTTGAGGAGGAAAGTACCCTGCTAGCTATTTCCCTCCCCATTCCAGAATGGATTGAAGAAGCTCGCAGAGAATGGTTTTCACAACCCGAGCTCTCCCAACTCATTTCTCAATTACAGGCCGATCCAAATCCCACCAAAGGCTACTCGTGCAGGATGATATTCTTCGCTACAAGGACAGAGTCGTAATATCACCAACATCCACCTTCAAAAGTCGCATTTTGGCAGAGATGCACTCATCTCCCATGGCAGGACATTCGGGCTTTCAGAAGACGTATGCTCACACCAGAAGATCATTTTTCTGGACAGGCATGAAAAAGGACATCCTTACCTTCGTAACCGAATGCGAGGTCTGTCAATGCCGCAAAGGGGAAACAGTCAACACACCAGGCACCTTACAACCATTGCCCATTCCGGCATCCATTTGGATAGAAGTTTCTATGGATTTCATTACAGGTCTTCCAAAGTCAGGGAACAAGTCCGTCATCATGGTGGTTGTGGACCGATTGTCGAAGTATGGTCATTTCTGCGCTCTCCCCCACCTGTTTACATCCACCTTGGTTGCTCAAACTTTCATGGATCATATCTTCAAATTGCATGGCATGCCCATTTCTATTGTGTCCAACCACGACCCGATCTTCACCAGCAATTTTTGGCAGGAACTCTTCAGAATACAAGGCACTCAACTAAACACTCAGTACTTCCTACCATCCGCAAACAGATGGTCAAACTGAAGCAGTCAACAAATGTCTAGAAACCTACCTTAGGTGTTTTACTTCAGAAAAACAACACCTTTGGGTACAGTGGCTACCTCTCGCAGAATGGTGGTATAACACCAACTATCATGCCACCACCAAAATGACTCCATATGAAGCAGTATATGGTCAACTCCTGCCTTCACCTACTTCATATCTCAAGGGCTGCTCAAAAGTCCAAGCAGTGGATCAACTCCTACAGCACCGCGCAACTATGCTCGCCCATCTTCGAGAGAATCTTCACCAAGCTCAGAATCGCATGAAGCAACAGGTAGACTAGCATCGCTCAGAGCGCCAATTTCAAGAAGGGGATCAGGTTTTTTTACGGCTCCAACCATATAAGCAAACATCACTCAAAGACAAAGGATGTCAGAAACTCTCTCCCAAATTCTACGGACCATATCAAGTACTTCAATGCATTGGAGAAGTGGCCTACAAGTTGGTTTTGCCACCTACTGCAAAAATCCATCCAGTTTTTCATGTTTCATGCCTCAAGAAAGTGATTGGGAATAATTGCAGAATTCAGACCAGTCTATCGGAATTGGACGAAGAAGGATCCATTTGGCTTCAACCGGAACAGATCCTCGACACACGAGTCAAGCAACTGTGCGGCCGCATGATTAAGGAATTCCTAGTCAAATGGAAAGACACCTCTCCAGAAGATGCAACTTGGGAGCCAGCCACTATTCTGCAGCAGTTTCCGCAACTTCAGCCTTGAGGACAAGGCTAGTCTTAAGGGGGAGGGCATGTTAGGGTCCCACCCTAACCCCCTTATCTATGTAAATGGACCACGTCATAGTCAAGAGTCCATAAAGCCCATATTAAATTGTAAGTGGTTAATCCGCAATTAATAACGGAACCACAGTTAGTTGGAGATGGGTCGTAGTATTAGGTAGATGGTATTAGTAATACCACGGTATTGGCCCGTGGCATTGCATGTATGAGTCATATATAAAGGATAGAAACTCCCTGCGAGGAGCATCGTGTCTTATTTTGTAATTGAGCTCTGCTCTATTGGAGGTTGCCCCCTCGAAGAGGCAAGTGAACATTACTCTCTGAGTAATAAATTCATTGCTATTCTGTGTTCTAGGTATCTTTTCTTCGCATCTTTTCTTCGCATATTCTATATTTGGGCATCATTTGCAGGTTAAGAGCATAACAACAATGGCAGTATTGCAGAAGTATTTTTATTGGCCAAACTTCATCACGATGTTGGGAAGTACATTACTTCCTGCATCGCCTGTGCTATTTCCAAACCAACCATCAACAATCAAGGCTTATATACTCCTCTACCTACTCCCAATCGACCTTGGGAATCTATCTCCATGGATTACATGTCATCCCTTCCTTCTAGTAAGCACGAAAACGACTATGTTTTCATGGTCGTCGACAGATTCTCTAAGATGGCAATCATGATAGTCTACAAGAAGAGTATTATGTTAGAGGACACTGCTAATCTCTTCTTCGAGCGAGTGTGGGTACACTTTGGGATCTCGCAGTTAATTGTCTCAGATTGGGACAACAGATGCCAGAGTGCATTTTGGCCAAGTCTTTAGTCAATGTTGGATATAAAACTTACTAATTCCATGACTTTCCATCCCCAAAATCATGGCCAAACAGAGGTTTTCAACAAGATCATTGTACACATTCTACACATGTACAACTCGCAGCATCCACACACATGGGATGAAAGCCTACACTATGTCCAACACAACTTCAACAGAGCTCTACGTAGCTCAATGAGCTACAACCCCTTTCACATAGGGTTGGGATTTCAACCATTATTTCCAATTGATGTGGCCATACCATTTTTAATCTAATTTTGGCCCTATTTAAAAATCAATCTAATTATTATTATTATATATAAACACAATATAAATTTAAAATATAAAGAATTTTATGAACAGTATGGTATATAAATAAAAATATAAATAAGCTCTATGGTAAATAAATAAAAATATAAACAAACTAGAGGTATGGTAAATAAAAAAAACTCTTTCTATATTTAGTCCATAAACCTCTTTATATTTAAAAAAACTCAAAAAAGAGGTTTTATTTAGGTGAAGCCTATGGACACAATACCATTTTAATACCATGGGCTGCAATATTTAAAATGGTATGGTAAATTAATAAAAATATAAATACACTAGAGGTATCGTAAATAAATAAACATTTTTTATATTTACTCCATAATTCACTTTCTATTTACGAACACTCTAAAATGAGGTTTTATTTACGTGAAACCTATGGACCAAATACAATAGGGCAAATTATTATTAATACCATGCAAAAAAAAATATTATTAACCCTAATATTAATATTAATAAAAATACAGATGGCACATGGTATTGACCGATGGTATTGAAAGCCAATGGTATTTACCCATGGTATTCACGTAGAATTTAGCCTATTTAATGGGGGGAACTAAACCAACATAGATCCATCTTTAATCTGAATCTACTAAGCACTGAGAGGGATCGAATATCATGATATGCAAACTAGCATACAATGAAAAAAGATTTGATACCTGTGGGCGCTTGGTACATCGAGAGTAAAGATCAAATATCATGATATGCAAACTAGCATAGAGTGAAAAAAGATTTAATCCCTTTGGGTGCTGGGTAGATCCAGAGTGAGTAAAGATGGATATATATTGGTTATGTAATTTGACCTAGTAAGTATGTTAACCAAGATAGGACATGACATTATAACATCCCTATAATATCAGCGCCCCTTGCCGCAATTAAAACAAAATTGATGTTAAAAAATTATATATAAGCTTTGTTACAACATAATGAATTAGCAATACCATGTGCCAAAATAATTGTATTAATTAGAATGCATACTTAACATTCTAAAAATTTCAAATTACTACATATATTTAATTTTAATTTCATTTGATCACATATCAAGCAACAATATGAATAGATTAATCCCATGGACTATGGATTATAAATACCATGCGCTAGTTTATCTTAATTTGAGATCTATCCATAAAAAAAAAATCAAATCTCTTAAAATAGAAACTTAAAATGTATATAGATAGATCTACGACTAATTCTACGTGAGTGAGTTGTAACTAAATCTAAATCTAACAATCTCACTCTACTCTAAGACATTATCGTGTGAAAAACCATAGCCCTAATTTAATAGTCTTGATTTATTATTTGTCTGATATCTTTATTTGTTCAAGTATTTGATCACTGCTTCAAACTGAAAACCACATGGCATTTAATTAAGAATATCATTTTTTGTGCACAGAATCAATATAGTCACATGTAGTCGTAGTCGTACTCTTGGGTGTATAGCCTGTATCAATATTACCAGCCTGTATCAATATCTATTCCTATTCCTATTCTGAGCCACACCCTTTCCTTTAAATAAGTCCGTAACAACTGACTGCAAGCATCTTCAATCTGAATAACACGCATCTTCTGTTTACACAATAGCAACTGGACATATGTGGATGCTAATAGAAAGCCGCACCACACCGACGGCAGAGAGGTTTTGTATGGGGTTTCCATATTGAAATCCATTATTTAACTTGTTTAACATATTTACTAGGTCAAATTATATAACTAATATAGATCCATTTTTACTCATTCTGGATCTACCAAGCACTCAAAGGGATTAAATCTTTTTTCAGTCTATGATAGTTTGCATATCATGATATTTGATCTTTACTCTTGATCTACCAAGCGCCAAGAGGGATCAAATATTTTTTCACTGTATGCTAGTTTGCATATCATGATATTCGATCCCTCTAGGTGCTTAGTAGATTCAGATTAAAGATGTATCTATGTTGGTTTAATTCCCCATTAAATAGGCTAAATTCTACTTGAATACCATAGGTAAATACCGTGACAGAGAGGATAAAGTGCTCTCTTGTCAAGAGTGATAGTTGCCTCGGTTGAAAGAATTGTGGGTCTTTGATGAGTTTCGCAGTGGCAAGGTCTACGGTTTCATAGACTTCATAAGAAAACAGACTAAGTTCCTCGAATATTTTCCGGTGACTTTGTTGGCGAGGAGCAGTCAACTGGTTGTGTCGCAACAAGCCGCCTGTTCCATGGCCACAAAATCGCGACGCACGCCGAAGAATATTCAAGGATTAGTCTGCTCTCCAGCATGAAAACGCATATCTATTCACTGCGGAGGTTATAAAACACCCCCAATTTTTCAGCAAAAGAAACAATTACTCTTGAGGGGCGAGCAGTTCCTCTTCTCCATATTTGATCTCAATATGAAAATCCGACACAAACCCCTTGTCTCCAAATTAAAAAAGTTAAGAATCGACTATGGTATAGCAAGTTGTGGCGTAAGACGCTGAGATTTCGTGGCATTCGACATCCCACACTGTGCTGTGTGTTTGTTCATTTAGCTAATTCATTGTTGCGGTGTGTTTATTCGGTTAGCTAATTCATTGTTGTGCTGGTGGGTGGTGGGTTTATATAAATGGTTAGATTTGAGGTTGGCTCTTTGTAAGGGGTTAGATCTGATTTTTCTTAAATTTAGATGTTTTTATATTTGAATTCAAGTTTATAATATGTATAAGTTGTTAATTTAAAAAGATTTTTGGAAAAAATCACATTGCTAATATTTGTATATTACTTAATTAATTTGAAAAGTTTATTAAATCTAAAAGTTTATTCTATAGTTTAGTATGAGGAGATAAGTAAGTATGTCTATCTCTTAAGTCTTACTTTAAAATGAAATTAAAAATTATGTTTGAAGTAGAAAAATAATGTCGTTTATAATAATAAAAATGAATACAGGTAAAAAAAATGTATAGGTAACATGTTTAAGTGTTATACTTTTTAAAATATTCGACAAGAGATTTAAATAAACTATTTGAAGATGTGTGTTAATTAATTTATGTAGATATTTAGAAGCTCATTCCCGATAAATAACATAGAATTATGTTAATATTAAATCCAACAACTTATATAATATTAAGTCCAGTTATTATAACATTAAATACTATTTGTAAACACCTACATACAACCAGATACAATACTGACTCAAAATTCCTTCTCATCGCTTTTTTTTTTTTTTTTTTTAATCCGATGTTGCTTTCAAATCCCACTACTTGTATTCTGCAATACAACATTGAATTCCAAATCAGCTTGTCACTACTGACAGCTAACTTAATATTGTTTTTTAAAGTCAGATAACGTATAACCATCCAAATAAAATATTGAATCAAATAATAAAACTAATATATTAATCTAATAATCTATAAAACCACTTTTCAAATTAAACATTAAATATTGCAATAGCTTAAATACCAAACTGACATTAGATTGAATTACGCATAGCTAATAAACAAACAGAAATCTTCCATAAAGATGAAAACTATATTATATCTAAAATTGATATATAGTTTAATTTATTTAACATAAATAAGAAATCTTTTTAATATGAATTTTGATTAAATAAATTTTATTTAAATTAAGAGAGTAGTTAAGATAAGTGATGCAATTCAATTTTTTATACAACAAGGGAAGCTGCGAGGCAACAAGTCTCTGCATTGAGTGTGGTAGAATGCTTTTCTGCACTGGGAGGGCTCCACAACTTCTTCTCATTCCAATGGATAATAAACCCTATTGCACATAAGTCTAGCAATAATTCTCAGTGCAACACTCTTGACAGATTAAAGCTATGCTATATTGTATTAGTAGACATCAGGTCTAAGTTAAATGCCAGATTAAAACTACACTATAATTTTAATATTTATTTTAGCTGAACAATGTGCAGAATGCATTCTATCAAGTTGTACATAGGATGGGAGCATATTGATCGATCTTGCACTGGGGATGCTCTGGATGGCTAGACTAGCTAGTGAGTCGAGGGTTTCTATACTTAGCAATTTGATCTATACATTGCTGGTGACGAATCCACTGTCAAATGCCAGATTAAAGCTATGCTATATTGTATTAATAGATAGCACGTCTAAGTTAAATGCCAGAATAAAACTACACTATATTGTATTTGGAAAATTTTAATATTTATTTAGCTGAACAATGTGCAAAAGGCTTTCTATCAAGATGTACAGAGCACCCAACAACAAAACTAAAAATTTGACTACTTCACTAGAAAGGCTTAACAGGTCAAGAGTCGCTGCCAATGAGATTAGATTTGAAGATTGCTTTCACCAAAACTTAGACAATTCCAGTGAACTATCCACACATAAATGAAATTAGCTAATATACACAAGTCACTCCATTAGAATTATTTGTTATCCAAGAAAAGTATAAATCAATTCAAGATAATTCAATCAAGTTGATACTAGTAAAACATTTTTAGAAGAGACCCTAATCATTACAAGTATAAGAAAACTAGTTGTAACCCTTAAATGTGCATATGAAAGTCACTCTATACATTAGTTATAACTAGTTAACACTTTGTTGAGAAATTCTATCTCCAAGTCCAGGCAATAGGGTCGTTCATGATCCAGGGTTTCAACATAGGGTGTTGCAAATACATCCTCTAGTCCTTGTGACTCATTACACTTTGGTCTCGGGAGAAAGTTCACAATAGCTCCCGCATGCCCAAGTGGATCTCTCTATCATTCCCTCAAATCCTATAATGGGTAAAATATGTCAATATGTGCGCAGTTTGACTATTTCATCAAAAAGGCTCAGCAGGTCAAGAGTATACATAGTTCATTCCAGAGAAATATCCACACATCAATTACATTAGCTAATACGCATGACAAAATTAACTACTTGCACACATACACAGTAGAATTATTTGTTATGCAAGCAAAGTATAATTCAATTCAAGATAACTTAATCCAGTTGTTGCCAGTAAAACATTAATGAGAAAATGCCATACGAGGAAACTTCTTACCATATTAGAAGCATACTAGTTACAATAGAAGGAGTATTTTCCACCAAACCATTTGCATTTGACTAACTAGTCCTTCAAAGACTCTTAAACTGCAAAATTCAGCTCGACATATTCCAGGTCGAAGACATCTGGGTATAAAAGACGTATTTATGCAGCTTCCATGTCAAATACATCTTTTGGTAAAAAACTTTTGAACTCAATGACCACAATGAAAAATAAATTAAAAAAACCTATGTTCATATTTTTAAATTTGAAGTGCGATAAGAAAGACTAGTTCTCAAACCTTAACGAGACTAATAGAGTATGTACATAGTATATATGGGATTATCTTCAGGTTAAGTAAGCTGACGAAGCCTTTGAATTTGGTTTCTACTCGGAATGAATAGTTAAAAGATGCTACCATATTTCACTAATCAGTTGGGAGAGCAAACTTGTGTTCAATTTTCCTTCTCTCTTATGGCAGCCTGTTTCTTCTTAAGATCCTCCAACTCTTTCTTCAAGCACTCCTTAGGCTGTGCAACAACTTTTACATGAAGTAAATTTTTCTCCTTGAGTTTTTCATTTCCAATTTTTGGATCATTGTAAGTATTCTGAATACCATTGCACTCCATGGATTGATTTCTCTCATTATCATGGTGCGTGAAAAGTTCTATCACTTCAACCTATTGTTGCCTGATTCAGGCATGCTTTCATACCTGGATTTTCACTTTCAACCATTTGACCTTTCTAAGAGACAAGGTTTCCCATTAACATTCAGATAGTATGTCAACTCCAGGACCAGATGGTGAATTAGAAACACCAACTTCATCAAGAAGAATTACATTTCCTGGTTTGTAGCCTGATCTACATGATATTGTTTAGAGTGAGGGTTCAAATTCTTTTCCACATCTTGTCTATTGGCAGTTTCATTGTCAGTTCCTAATGATATTCAAGAACTAAAGGAAGATTGAAATATTCTTTAAAAGCAAGGGGTAGATATTTAGGCAACAAACAATAATAGTGAAAAGCATTAATAAGATATCAACAAACATTATTATTCATACATTGTTGTGCCAATCACAGAAACTATTAAAACAATCAACATAGATAAAAGAGACAATAAACCCTATTGCACATAAGTCTAGCAAATAATTCCCACTGCAATACTCCTGACTCCTGTATTATAACCGTTGATTATCTCTCGCATAGATATTTGCTGGAAAGAGAACAATTATCTTTTGATAAAAAAACAAATCTATCCAATAAAAAAAGATTGAAGAAAGTGAAACTTGAGAGAAAAGGACTTGTTAAATCGGAAACTATTAAAGAGTATTTTCAAGGATTGGGCATAACTTTTTAAATCCTAAATGTCTTCAAGAACTAAAGAAAAATTGGCTTATTATTTTAAAGCCGGGGAGAGATATTTAGGCTCCAGGGTCGAGCCACTTTCAAAATCAAGCAAATGGTGAGAAATCCACTGTCAAATGCCAGATTAAAGCTATCTTATATTGTATTAGCATATAGTAGTTCTAAGTTAAATGCCAGATTAAAACTACAATATAGTTTTAATATTTATTTTAGCTGAACAATGCACAAAAGACTTTCTATCAAGGTGTACAGAGCATCCAAGAACATAACTAAAAATTTGACTACTTCAATTCATTCCAGAGAACTATCCAGGTGGAAGTTTGGTTTTATTACCTAGATCCCAATTTCTTGAATTTATTAACAACGTACAACATTAAGGAAATGTCGGCAACAAAATTGACAAACAAAACATTAAACTAATTCCAAAAACTAAGAAACCAGGCCATGTCTCTTACTACAGGCCAAGCACAACCATTATCATTATAAGAAAACAGATGGGATTCATACAAGGAATGGGAAAATTTGTTACATAAGTGAAAAGTCTGCACTCCCTTCAGAAAAGTGTCGAACAACATAATGCATTTTCCGTAGTCAATCCAAAGAGAACCTACCACTTGACCACCTATTTTTAATCTTTTTATCATGGAGCTAAAAAAATGCATGAATTGATACTTTAAAAAAGGAATTATAAGTGCTCGACAATAGGAAAGGAATTATATTCCCAACCTAGTACAAGAGGTTCCATAGACTTTAACAATGACCATTCATAATACATACAGAGGCCACGTACTTATTAAACAAGTAGACTATGAATGATGAACATATATTGTCTTATGTATTCTTCATGTGTCTAATTCTTTAGAAATGCAGGCAATGAAAAGAGAGGAGGCCCATCTTATAAAAGCTAATAAACACTCAAGGTGTACAGAGCATCCAGGAACAGAACTGAAAGTTTGACTACTTCACCAGAAAGGCTCAGTAGGTTAAGAGTTGGTACCAATGAGATTAGATTTGAAGATTGCTTTCACCAAACCTTAGACAATTCCAAAGAACTGTCCACATTTCAATGAAATTAGCTAATACACACAATTCATTCCATTATAATTATTTGTTATCCAAGAAAAGTATAAATCAATTCAATATAATTCAATCCAGTTGCTACTAGTAAAACATTTTTATAAGAGACCCTAATCATTACAAGAACAAGAACATTAGTTGTAACCCTTAAATGTTCATCTGGAATTCACTCTATACATTAGTTGTAAGCAGTTGGCACTTCATCGAGTAATTCTATCTCCAAGTCAAGGCAAGAGGGTTTTTCATGATCCAGGAAACCAACAGAGGGTGTTGCAAATACATCCTTTGGCCCTTGTGACTCATGATACTTCGGTACTAGGAGAAAGTTCACAATAGCTCCCGTATGCACAACTAGAACTCTCTGTCATTCCCTCAAACCCTACAGAGGGTAAAATATATCAATCTGTGTGCGGTTTGACTATTTCACCAGAAAGGCTCAGCAAGTCAAGAGTATACACAATTCATTCCAGAGAACTATCCACACATCAATGAAATTAGCTAATACGCACGACAGAATTAACTACCTAAAAAATTCTATCACTTCAGCCTGTTGTTGCCTAAGTCTGGCATGCTTTCATACTTGGATTTTCTATTTTAACCATTTTACCTTTCCAGGAGAAAATTTTGCCATTGACATCCAGACCATATGTCAACTGTAGGACCGGATGGCGAATTAAAAACACCAACTTCATCAAGAAGAATTACATTGGCCTAGTCTGTAGCCTAATCTATAAGATATTGTTTAGAGTGGGTTCAGATTCTTTTCGACATCCTGCTATTTCCAGTTCCAATTGCAAATTCCTCATGATCTTCAAGAACTAAAGGAAGATTGAAATATTCTTTAAAAGCATGGGAGAGAGATTTAGGCTCAAAGCTATAATAGTGAAAAGCATTAATAAGATATCAATAAACATTATTACTGATACATTCTTGTGCCAATCACAGAAACTATTAAAACAATCAACATAGATAAAAGAGACAATAAACCCTATTGCACGTAAGGTACCATAACTATTGATATGGTTGAATCACTTACACATTATAATCAATAAGGAGAATTTACAATGCAAGATCTAAAGACCTATCTTTCCACAGTGCCTATGTTATCTACTTTATGCATCATTTTTTTAGCGAGCCTATTGATAAAAATCAATCGTTTTTTTTTCAGATGCTCTTATTCTTTTATTTTTTTAATTTTTTTCCTCCCCTTAAAGCCAAGGGAAAAAATGATTGTGCTAGATTGACTTCTCCTAGAGAAAAAATGAAATGTTATTTAAAAGCGGGGGAGAGATATTTAGGCTCCACAGTCTAGCCACTTTCAAAATCAAGCAAATGGTGACAAATCGACTGTCAAATGCCAGATTAAAGCTATGTTATATTGTATTAGCAGACAACAGGTCTAAGTTAAATGCCAGATTAAAACTACACTATAATTTTAATGTTTATTTTAGCTGAACAATGTGTAGAAGGCTTTCTATCAAGGTGTATAGAGCATCCAGGAATAATACTAAAAATTTGACTACTTCAGTTCATTCCAGAGAACTATCCAGGTGCAAGCTTGGTTTTATTACCCAGATCCCGATTTCTTGAATTTATTAACAAGCTCCAACATTAAGAAAATTTTGACAACAAAATTGCAAACAAAACATTAAACTAATTCCAAAAACCAAGAAACCATGCCATGTCTCTTACTATAGGCCAAACACAACCATTATCATAATCAAAAAATAGATGGGATTCATAAAAGGAATGGCCAACTTGGTTACATAAGTGAAAAAATATGCACTCCCTGCAAAAAAAGTGTTGAACAACATAATGCATTCTTCATCGTTGATCCAAAGAGAACTTACCACTCGACCACCTATTTTTAATCTTTTTATCAGGGAGCTTAAAAAATGCATGCTATGGAACAGAAAAATGAATGAATTGATACTTTAAAAAAGGAATTATAAGTGCTCAACAATAGGTAAGGCATTATATTCCCAACCTAATACAAGAGGTTCCATAGACTTTAACAATGACCATTCATAATACATATAGAGGCCACATAGTTGATTAGACAAGTAGACTATGAATGATGAACATATATTCTCTTATGTATTCTCCATGTGTCTAATTCTTCAAAAATGTAGGCAACAAAAAGAGAGGAGGCCCATCTTGTAAAATCAAAAGAACACATTGCAAAATCCATCAATACTAAGAGCACCATTAAATGAATAAAAGAGCACCAAAACATTCCCAAATGAGAGAAAATACATGGAAAAAGACAACATTTTACAACACAAAAATCAACGAGTAGCTAAGGTATTTTGAGCAGTCCTATGCAAGAAGATGGCCATCCAATTTAGAACATATTTGCTTTGAAATTTGCTCCACAATCAAACACATATGGTCCAAACAATTCACCACCATAGATATTAATATGAAAAATAATAATAACTCTAAAGCGTTAATACAGTAACCTGCGCATTGACATTGCATGTTTTCTTTAACAATTCTATGCTAATAGAATTACCAGTTCAATTACACATACACAGATAACACAAAACACAAGGAATTAAAGGAAAGTTATAATTTGATTACTATTTGAGAAAATGGATAACTGACATTCTAAATATTATCTCTTAAAAATATTAGAAAATATAAAACTAATTTTACAAGTCAAAACATTATCCCTGGGAATAAATCAAGAGCTAGAGCTGAAATTGTAATAGTCGAGTAAATATTTTCAGAGAAATGGTAAGCCTGTAAGAAATAAACCTAGATACAAGCATATAAATGAATATTTCAGTAGTACATAAACATGTCTAAATGTGTATCTAAAAGTCACTCTATACATCGACTGGGTTTAAGAAGCCATCTAGAGATGAGGTTTGGACTGTACATAGAATATGAAAAATATATATCTAACCTGTAACAAAGGTTAGACATGTACATAGAACTTATATTTTATAGTTGTTAGTTTTTCACACATAAAAAGAAAGTAGACAACTTTGCGCACAATCTCACTTCATATATCTTTAGGAGTCAGCAAATTATAAAACTAAAGTATTTCACCCAACCTGATACAAATTTTACAGAGAAGTTCTTGACTAAATATGTGGATCTGAAAGTTGTACAGACCTCAACTAAGCCACAATACTAGAGGCAGCTTTGAAAAAATTTTACTATTGGCCTCAGTTAACCAATAGAAGAGAGCCCGACCTTCAATCTGATTGACTATAACATAGCCATCATATTGATCGAATGAGACAGGGAGCTAGCTTGGGAGACTAGTTATTTTGTCTATGGCCTGGTCACTTTTGGACACGTGCGAGACCGAAAGTATCCAAATTGTCAACATCCATAACAAGGTCCACATCCCTATTTGATCATAATTGAGTACTGGGGCTCAAAGAGGTCTCCAAGAGTTGAAGCTCCTATGAATTGTATAGATGGTGAGGGGATTGCCTTGGAGGGGATCACAGATCCTTACGTTGGCTCAATTAACCATATCAATGAAAAACTAAAGACCATCTGAGATTTGAGAGTGTGCATAAACCACATTCCATTGGCACCCATAAAGTCTCTGAGATGGAGCATCATTTGTCTCTACTGATAAGCCTTCTACTTCTCATCTCAGCATGCCTAACAATAGATGAACTAATATTTCCCTTGTAGCTCTATATGCACAAAGGTTTAATAGAAGTCTTTGTAGTAGCCCTTTGCCCAGAGGCTCGTGAATGAAAAGGGATTAGTTAGAACCTAGTAATATTTCTAAGAAACTACACATCTATCATCAGTAAAAGTCTATACATGGAAAATAGTTTTTCTGCATCAAGTAAACAATAACAATATAAACAACATAACCAAAAATAACATAGAAACACACAATGAAGCATTTGCTAATATAATTGATCCTAGGGAACAAGCAATTATTTGACTCTTAATAAATATCATTAGTAAGGAATTTGCATACCTAAGCTAACCTTAGTGGCTTAAGCATAGCTTTCAAAGCCCCTGTATCTACTAGAGGTTTGCCTTCAACTTCTTTCATCTTTATGGAATTACCAAGGGATGCAACTGGCCTGTGCCCCAATGGCAGAGAACAATGCTATACATGGTAATAAACATGCTAGCAGGTGGTAATAAAAAGAAATAGTGAATAATTAGAAGTTCTATTAAAAATTATTAAATAAAATAATATTATAATTAGAATATATAAACATATAAAAGTTCATGCAGCTGGACTTCATGCTACTGCATGAATACCAAGTGTCACCTTATATGTGCTCGAAGGTCTAAGCTCAACCATCATGTAAACCATCTTTCAGATTCATTTAATCGACTTACAGAGTCGTGTCCTCAAGACGCTGTGCCATAATCAATCTTCCTGGTCACTCACTCATAGATTCAGTTAGTTACAGCAAGGTGGTGGAGAATTATGATAAAAAAACCACAAAGATGGAAAATACTGTGATGCCCAGATGGTAGCCATGCTTTTAGCTGATGAAAGTCTTTAGAAAAAGGTTTTTTTACTGCACCCTTCTTTGATGGCTTGCAACATATTTTGTAGTAATATTTTGTAATGGTGCATTTCGCTATAGACATCTTATGTAGCCATTTAGACGTCTATGGAAGAGGAGAGTACAATACAAATCACAGTGTAGAATAGTAAAGCAAGCAACCCTACCATAGATTCCATCACAAGAATTTAATGTATATCAACTTTTATACCGTTGAAGAAATATAAGGAGAGTTTCTCTGAATTTCATTCATGGGCTTATGAATTGATTATTTTTGCATGCTGAATTATTCTTTATAACTATAGGGTTCAGTCATGGAAAAGGAGATGGACTTGGTGTTCAGAGATATGAGTACAGTGGAAGTGAATAAGGGCTACCTGAAACACTGATAACTCCAAGAATCACAAAATGTGTCAAAAGAGAGCATTCTAGATCTTTTCTGTTGGCATGCCTTCTTTCAGCCCTTCCCTGACTATCAACCCATCCTTGACTGTTCCACTACCTAGATGCTGGGAAGAAGGCTACTAATGACCCAATCAATCTATCCATTAGGTAAGAAGGTTGTGCACCCTTCTCAGACACCACTGAGTGTAGAATGGTTGATGGAATCGTCCCGCACACTATCTCATCTCCTTGCCTTTCTTGTGGCCCCTGTAATAAAGGATATAACCTTGAATCATCACTTCCACATTGCCTCAAGTCTGGCTAATCTAGATTCTATATTCAAGAGGGCCTGCCAATACCTCTGATATTCTTTAGCCCACATGGACTGCAGAGAGTTCTTTATGTACAAGGCTTTCCCTCAAATATTCGAATGAAATTCCACCAATCTTCAACTTCGTCTCCTTTTCTTCTATTCTGTGCAATTTCTACATCCTCTCGTTTAGCTCCCTAAATTGACTAGATTGTTCCATATAGTGTCAGTACTTGAAGGGCAATAAAACTTAGTAATCCTTTCTTCCATCCAGTGATCCAATTCATTGAGGCATATGTTGTCAAAACGGGGACTGAACACTCCACAATGGCCCGAAGATGAGACTTTCTCTACCTGATTTGGTGTAAACCCATAAAAGGTCTCTAGCGAATAGGGACCAGGTTTTGGCTCATTTTCAAGCCCTTCCCTCACTGTCATCCCTTCCTTGATTGTTCCACTTCATGTATGCTGGAAAGAAGGCTGCTAATGACCCAATAAATATGTCCATCAGGTAACCTTCTTGCTAACAACCTACTTGCTAATAACCTCTAGCAAGTCCATCTTCTGTGTACTAACCTGAATCAGAACTGAGCCTTTGGAATCCAGGAAGGGAGGGAAGCAGAAAGGGGAAATCAGGAAGGGAGGGCAACAAAAGAGAAAAGGTGCATAAATGGAACACCTGCAGTTGCGTGCACACATACACCTGCACTTGCATGTTAGGGATGGCAGCAGAAAGAGGAAACCAAGAAGTTAGTGAGGGTAGCAGAAAGAGGAAACCAGGAAGGGAGGGAAACAAAAGAGAAAAGGTGTAGGAAAGGCACACCTACACCTGCATGCACACATTGACTAACCCAACCTACAAATACCCACCCAACTTGTAAATAAACCAAGAAAATAAACCAATGCCAGGGAAAGTAAGCAAACTAATGTTACCATTAATATCAACTATTTGACAGCCACTGATAATGAATCAGGTAAAAGTAGAACAAACCTATGGTCCAGCCTCTTCCGCCTCGGGAAGAGGCCAAATAAGATGGCAAACAAGGTTGCATTTAAAACCTTTGGTTACTCCCACAATAATCAGCTCAAATTAATATTATAGCAACTCAAATTAATGTCATAGCAGCTCATTTTGATTACTATAGTCCCTAGCCATTACTAGATGGCAGGGACTAATAATACATCAAAAAAAGAGCATGTGATTTCAAAACATGTCACTGGAATAATGTAAGGGAAAGATATAACGATCTATTTTTAAGTCGCCAATGTCTTAGTTTTTAAGTCAAAAGGGACTTGTCAGCAATTTCCAATCATGGTCTCAATTGCAAAAAATATATTTATAAATGAAAGTTTTTAACAAAGAAAAACCAAAACTCATCTTAATTTATTTCTATGGACTACTAATGAGATTAATTTAGTCAATAATCTCATTCCAAAATGAGTAATAATTTGATCGTTGGAATGAGATTGTTGAGTGATCTAATGGAGGCTTAAGGAATAATATTTACATCTAGCCACATCCAGCTGTCAATATGTTGTAGCAAATATTTAGTGTACTTTTGTTGCTAGATGTCAGTCGCACATGAGTTGTTGAACACCACTTATCCAATTGGATGATTCAACTTTTGAGAGCAATCTTACTGTGCAATTTTCATTTGACATTCTTGATAGATTTCCTAGAGTTTTATGATATTTCATTTGAAACTTATTATGTCTTTGAAAAAAAAAATATGCTTTTACAAGTTTGGTTAGCTTAGTATCAACAATATTTAAAATCCTTCAATTTTTTTGAGTGGTCAATAAAATTCTTTTCAAGAATTACTTAGTTGTTTATTTACTTTAATGGTGTAATTCTTAAATAATTCGAAATTGAATTTTGTAATTCATTACTTTTATCTTATGTGAGTAGATAATTTGTCAATTATTTTATCTTTTAAAATTTTCAAATTTTCCATAGTAGTGGTAAGTTGTTTCTATATTGGTAAATGTTTTTCTTTGAATTTTTTTGTTCATATTTGTATCTATTTTTGTTGTTGTAGTAGTAGTATCACATTGATTTTTTTGTTGATATTTTTCACCATTCAAAACTTTTTGTTGTTTTAATTTTTCTAGATTTTCATTTTTTTCTCTTAACAATTGAATGATATCATTTAAATTTTTTACCAGCCATTTATTTTCATGTGAAAAAGCACCTATTGAACTTATCACTTCATTAGAAAATTCCTCATTGTAATTTAAGAAGCATCCCATATTTATTTCTTGTCTAGTAAGAAATGTTTGCATCTCCCTTATCTCCCTCTTTTTTCTCTTCCCTTTCCTAATTACATTCTTGAAACTACTGAAGAAGTATTTAATAAAAGATATTTTTTCTTCTTCAATAGGTTAACATCTTCCACTTGAAAATTTGTGGAAACAATAATACCTGGGTAAACATTTATAGGAAATTTGTTTACAGTTGTTGTTGTGATACTACTTGTATGTTCTATAGATTTATCCTTAAAAAGAGGAGCTTGAAATTCAAAACTAGGTTCTACATGTGGTTGTAGTTCTATAACCGACTATAATTGTATCACCTAAATTTCTTCAAGCTCTAAGAATTTTGGAGGAGTCTCTATTTGAATATTTTCCATTGACATTCTTGTGACCTGAATTTCCTCTAATTGTACTTCTTGTGAATGTACTATATTTTGTTGAATATATTCAAGTAAGGAAGCCTCTTAAAGACTTTGTTTAATTCACATGAATTCCTCTTGGATTGATTATTCACCTTGTGTTTGAGCCACTGAAGGTTGATCAATCTAGATGGCTTCAGGATATCTGAATTGAAACTATTCCCTACCACTAAATTATTTACCTATATCCTAAACTCATTATCTATGAAAAGCTATGAAATCAGATTTGATGAGGTATTTTGGCAATTAATTAATTCTTTTGATTACTTTTTAATAACATCTAGCCCTCTAAAACACTTTCTGAAGGGGTGAAAAATGAAGTCTCCAATTTTTTATTTTTTTTTAAATTGCATATTTTCTTGTTGGATTGATTATTCACCTTGTGGTTGAACCATTGAAGGTTGATGAATTTGCATGCCTTCAAGCTAGTTGAACTGAGATTGTTCTCTAGCACAAAATATTTACCTATATCATAAATTTCTTGCCTCTAAAATGATAAGAAATAATATTTGTTGTGGTATTCTAACAAATCTTTAATTCTTTTGATTACTTTTTCATAGCATCTGGCCCTCTAAAGTAGTTTCTCAAGGGGTGATCCCTCATTAGTATAAATTGTAAAACCATTTTAAGTTTTGCAATGATCCTGAACAATTTTCAGGGAGTCATGTTTCTTCAATGCAGTACATGTTAGATTAAGTAATTCTAAGGTTATTGTCACTTGTTTTCCATGCTTTACATTTTCCAGCAGTAAATCCCCAAATTAATAGGAGAAAAGGGCGAAAGTTGCTTTAATTTGTCATGTAATGCTTTAGTGATACCTATGGAGACAATTTGGTAGGCTATTTGTCTAACAGAGTTTTTCTATGACATATTATGGCAAGATGTGATGGGACTCTTCACAACCATAAATTCTTATGTATGAGAAGGTCTCATCTATAAGCCAACCTATAGTAGGGAAAATTCCTTCCATAGATTCTTCAGGGACCCTACGTGTGGAATACAAAATAATACTTGGTGTAGAGGATTAATTAATTTAAAAAAAAAATCATAGAAACATTAATTTCCAATAGATTGGAATAGTAAATATGAATTGGTTCAAAATCAGGTTGAAAATTGCAATACATCAATGAGAGGGTGCCTTAGCATAAAAATCATACAACAAAAATGTTTACATGAAGAACTCGAGTACAAACTCTAGGGGATCATTGAGGATTTTTTCAATTTATCTCTTCAACTTATTGGATAGAATAATTCCCAATAAGAAATTTCACCCTTGTCAATAACCTGATTGATGAAAGGGATTAGTCAAGTGCTTAGAATTCAAAGTGTTCAAAAATGCTCAAAATTTCTACCAGTGCATAGATCTCGATGACCTAAATCCAATGTGACTTGAATCAGACAAAATCGATATCATATTCTCTTGATACTGCATTTTGATCATTTTCCCAAACCAGTGAAAAATTTGCAGGTTGGATGCAGGATTGTTGACTAGGTAGTCTATATGTTGATTGGGCATGGAGACTAGGAAAGTTGACTATGTATATTGGGCCAATGGCTGGCTACCAAGCGGACACTCTGTATTGCTTTAGAGTTGCTACATTCTAATTGGTCGAAGTGGTATTTATCTGGTCTGATGAATGTAGGAAATGTAGGCCAATGGAAGGTAACCACGTGGCCTCGCAATAGTGAATTAAAAATTTTGTATCCCCGAACAGGCATCATGGAGAATAGAATGTAGGACCTATGGTCTGGCATCAAGGAGACCTACCACCGTACCACTAGGTGTTTCTTAACATGTAATGTGGCATGCTTTTATTTAACATGTAACCAGATTCATACTGTGGGACAAGGACTATAGGTAGGGTATTCAATGGCTTGAGGTTATCCCCAACCCATAGTTTCAGCACCATAAGATACCAACCACTTGTCCATAGACCAAACAGATTGTGTGTTTAATAGTTGCAGGGCAAAAACATAGGACTAGCTCACAGTCACCCTACTCCCATGGAACTACATGCCAACTCTTAGAGTAGTTTCGTATACGGGCATGAAAATTTTGGAAACAAACTTGTTTCATGAGATGGATAGAGCCAACTGCAAAAGAACAGGGGGGTTTGAAAATAGTGGTAGGCGGTTAGCCCCAACCCCCAGACGCATGGCTCTATGTGACCCTCGTTTTCCGCCACAAGGCCTTACTATAAATTTAAACAAAGTGACAAAATGCACCTAATTCAGCATGAATCTCGCTAGAATGGGGTGAAATTGTCGCTCGACACATCATATAAAGGAGAAATTTGTAGGATGGTTAGTAGTCCAGTGTAGTTTGTAGATCAGTTAACAGGAAAAACTTTGGGAGAGCATAACTTCTTCAATTTTTGGCCAAACTGATCCCACGAAGAGCCAAGATGGAGGATTTTTATAGTTTTGAAGCCATTAGAGACACAATATTTAAATTCTAATCACTATAGATCCATGTAAACAAAAATTGGAGCACATAATAAAAGAGGCCCAATATTGGAAGTTCGACCAGGAGATGTAGCCCATAAGAGGGGTGAACTCCTATATCATTTTTGTTGTTATGAGTTGCTGATACGGTGTATTGTCTCTATTTTATATTGTTAACTAAGTTTAAAAACCATTATTGTATGTGTTTTTTAAAGTGATCCCTTGCCCAAAATATATAAAATTCTACTTGCAATTTTTCCATCACCTTCAAGTTTGCATAATAAATCAATTTGGTATCGGATCCTAAGGTTATTTTGAAGGTTTGATTTTGTTTGCAAGTGTTTTCTAATTCTTACAATTTTTAAGCTTAAAAGATGAGAAGGAGAACTTGTGGGGTCAAGGCCTCACATTTTTTTAGGAGAACACACATACCTCAAACTTCACTAGTCATAGCACATGAAGAAGGTCCTAAAGGGATGTTTGAAAATGGAAGAACTTTCAAAAAATACTTATGTGAAATGTATGAAATGGTAAAATTTATTTATGAAGAGAGGAATTCAAGGTTGCAAGGAGAAAGATAAAAAAACTCCAAAGGGAGATGGAGGAAAATGAGACAAACCTCCAAAAGGGAATGGAGGAAATCATGACAAGCCACCACCTTCAGCTCTGAGCCCATTCTCGTTTTCATAATCATATTTTGATTCTTCTACCCTTTCACAAACACCTCCAAATTCTCCAAACGGACATGGTAAAACTCCTTTGTTAAAGCTTGACATAAATTTTGAATTGCCTATGTACAATGGAGAGGTAAATGCTGAGAAATTAGATAATTGGATTCATCAAATTGAAGTGTATTGCAGGATACAAAGAATCAAGCATGATGAGACCAAATTTACTTTGCTTCTCTTATATTGGAAAGTGCAACATTTATTAGGTGGGAGACCAAAGCTCAAGAGGACATTAAGAAACATGGTAACATTTTATCTTCTTGGAATGATTTTTTTGTTGCAATAAGAAGATAGTTTTATGCATTAGCATACATGCAAAAAGATATAATAGATTGGAAAAACTTTAGGCAAGATAAGGGTAAAAACATTCAAATCTATACTCAATAATTTAGGAAAAGAAATTTAATTTTGGATATAGATTTATCCTCTCAATACACTTTACTCAAATACACTAGAAGATTGCATAGTTATTTGAGATACACAATTCTCATGTTTAACCCTACAAAACTAGATGAAGAATGTTCCTCAAGGGGGCTGAAAAAAATCATTCAAGGGTGGATACAAGGGAAAGGGGAAATTCAAATGAAAAAGGAATAAAGATGATTCAGCCAAAAACGAGGGAGAAAAATAAAATCTAAACATTGTTCAAAAGAAGGCCATGATGAAGACCACTAATGGAAATCTCATCTTGAAATGAGACCCAAAATGTTTAACAACAAAGGGAAACAAAATACTGTTGCAACTACACAACATGATTTTGGATCTAATTCCATAGATGAAACAAAGATTGCAACCATGGCATTTAAAGGTAAGCAATATATTTCAAGTACTAGTTCTTCAAGTAGCCTCAATGAAACTCAGTATGAAAAACAAAGAATAGAGTTTTTCCATATTAGAGTCATTTTAAAATATACCAAGATAGATACATTGTTTGATAGTGGATCACAAGAAAACCCTATTCTAGGAGACATTGTTAAGAAATTGAATTTGGAAACCACTCCTCATCCTAAACCTTATACTTTAGGTTGGTTATCTGACAATGAAAAATTTCATGTGACTAAAAGATGTAAATTGAGATTTTCCATCATCCCAAACATTATAGATGAAGTAGAGCTTGATGTTATTCCACTCTATATATGTAGTATTGCTTTTGGAAGCCCATATTGTTATGATAGAAGAGCCATATCTCATCGTCATGAGAATAAATATCACTTGCTTAAATATGGGGTTGAGTACATTGTTAGAGCACATAGCAAGAAGTTGAATTTATCAATTGTAAATGTTGGAAAAATGAAGAGGCTTATTAATTCTAGTAAGAAATTTGTACTCTTGATTATCATACCCAAAGAGGATGTTGAAAATTAAGCCTTCCAAGGATGTGATGCAAGATTAAAATCTGATCTGTTTGAGGTTGTTAACACCTATGAAGAGATGTTTTAGGAACCAAAAGGATTTCCTCCTAAAAGAGGAATCCAACATGAGATCCAATTACAGCAATATTATCCTCTTCCAAACATTGGAATATACAATATCTTAGCTATGGAGAATGCATAAATAAAGAAATAAATCCAAGAGTTGTTTGATAAAGGGGTCATGAGATGAATCACATCACCTTGCGGGTCACCAATTGGTTTAGTGCTAGAAAATGATGTTACATGGCACATGTGTGTGGATTTCAGAGACTTGAACAAGATTACAGTAAAGAATCATTACCCTCTTCCTTGAGTTGATGATTTACTTGATCAATTGGAAATTTTTGTGTATTTTACTAAGCTAGACTTGAGAAGTGGCTATCATTAGATTAGGATTGCTAAAGGATACATATGGAAGACAACTTTCAAAACAAATCAAGGTTTGTTGGAATGATTGGTTATGTAATTTGGCTCTGTAATCCTCCTGCGACATTGATGAGAGTTATGAATGATGTTTTGAGGACTTTTCTTGATGACTTCATGATTGTCTACTTATATGACATATTGATATTCAGTAAAACCTATGAAGAACGTGTCAGGCATGGTAGGCAAGTCATAGATGTCTTTAATAAATAAAAGTTGTTTTTAAAGATGTCTAAATGTGAATTTGGAAAGACCTTGTTAGTGTATTTGGGACATACTGTTTGAGGGGGTGAATTGAGGATAGATCTCTCAAAGGTCAAAGTCATTGTACATTGGCCTAAGCCCAATAATCTATTTGACGTTAGGATCTTTTTGGGAGGAACCCGATATTGGAGAAAGTCCATTTCTAACTTTTCCTCAATTGTAGCTCCATTACATGCCTTGACAAGTGTGTAACAGGTTTTCCAGTGGGGAGGCAAGCAGCAGAAAGCCTTTGATGCATTGAAGGAGAGAATTAGCACAACTCTAGTTATTTCACTTCCTGATTTAAGAGAACCATTTGAGATTCAAAAAAATGCATGTGACTATGTTGTGGGGGTGGTATTTATGCAACATAGTAAGCCCATATGTTACCATTCTGAAACTTTTAATAGTATTGTAGTTAACTATCCTACATATGACAAGGAATTGTATGCATTGGTGCAAAGTTTGAAAAGATGGGAACATTATTTGATGGGAAATGAAATTATCATTCACACTAATCTATAAATGATTGTGTTAAGTTCCAAATACTCCTTAGGTTAATTGAGGTAAATTTTAAGTTTATTTTCAATTAAGTTTTGGTTTTAAGGCTCAAAACAAGTTCACATGAACACCTATGATGCAACTATCATGAGGAAATGATTCTTTTCATTTAAGGCTAATCTAGTAAGGGAAGAGTTTCAAAAAATGATGAAACAATGAAAAATGTAGCAAGAAAAACTTTCCTAAGTAGATCTTTCACTTTAATTTTCCAAATGTAACCACCAAAAGTGAAAAAAGATTTTAGTTCTTTCTTTCAATGAATGGGAATGCATTCGATGTACTTTTAGCTTTCAGTCACAAATAGTTTAATCTATGTCCAACGATAAATCTAAAAATAATGACTTTTCAATACAATGTGATCTAATTCACTTTACGAAAATTAAATTATGAGATGAAAACTAAATGAATGCAAAATGAATTTCCTAATGACTGCAAAAGCACTACTACTACTCAATCAATAGAAAATCAATATTTTCCCACTCATACAAGTAGGAATCAAAGATTTTAATTGACTGAAAGTATGAAAGACTGAATCAAAATGATATTTTTACCACTTCAAGCATTGGATAAACTTTTGCATGGAACAAAGAAACTAACACAAACAAATAGGATTTGGTGCACACAGAGAAAGAGGATGACCTCAGGCATCACGACACACAATTGTTTTTAGCAAAAACTCTAAAAATTCTCAATTTTAAGGATCAACACTACTTTACATAGAAATATTTGCACTGATAAGGTCATCAGCGCTACTTTACATAGAAAAACCTGTGCTAGAAGCACTACTTTACACAACAAAACCCATGCTGGACAAGAAACTAGACCTATGCGGGAAGACAATAGAAGACAAGGTTTCCAGTGTGATTGTACTAGAGAAATCAATGTTGTTAGCTTAACTGTGTATAATAAAATTCGCACCGAGCGAGGAAATTTTAGGAAAAACAAGTAGATATTGAGAAAAACCCTAGACTTGATACCCTAAATGAAGGACTACTTAGAGTATAGACTCAAATGCAATCAAAGCCAATGATCATCGAAAGGTTGGCCAAACTAATCAAAATGTCCAAATGCAAAAGGAGGGTTGAAAGGACTAGAAGCTCCCTAGTGAAGTCATCAATTTATTATCTAGGAAATCCCTTCTATGAATAGGATCAATCCCAGTAATCCAATGAGTATATTTAGTATCGAATGAAACAAATACATGCAAAAATCTCCTTGTTTAAATCAGAATGACAAGGAAGAGGAAAGATGGCCTACCTCACTCTTATGCAATCAATTTTTTATGTCGATCTTGATCTCCTCACTTTCAAGCTCGATCGTTGCTATTACATTGCGAACGAATACATACAAGAGAGATCAAACAAATACAAAAAAGAAAAACATAGCATATGCATTTTAATGTAAACCATATGACAGATCAAGTAGCATCATACTAATCAGGTAGTCATTTACATGCTCATGGAAAGTAAACATGCATTCTATTAGTAATAAACACAAGAGGGAAGCATAAAACCACTGCCTTGATGTTGGAAGCCTTCTTCAAGATGGGTTTCCTACTCCAAAGCAAGACATCTAAAGCTATCCTTTATCCATCATAAATTGGCAGCAATTAGGCACAATTTAGCAAAAACATAACCAATCTAGTCTGACCAACCATCTGAGGGTGTAAGGGAATGAATTTATAGGGAAGGGGAGGGAGTTACGGATCCAAAAATGGGGGAAGAAGTTCCACATATTAAGGAGAGGATCCCTAAAGTTAGGATCAAGGACTCAAAATTGGAGAGCTCAAAAATACCTTTATTGAAAAATAACCATCTCGTCGTTATTGAGGCTTCTAGTATGTGAAGCGTCTGCTCCATTTTTTGAAAAACTGCCTAAAGATGATCAATGTGAATTTTCCTATCCAAAGTCATGTTGCCAACGCTAGTAACCAGTTAGACCAAAGGGTACCATAATGGGTTTTCCTACTAAAAGTAGCGATGGGCTTGTAAATAGGGTTTCTTGACAAGCTCTTCTAGAATCACTTCAAGGTGTTTCTTATTCTTTTTTTGAGGTATGCTCTTATCAATGTATTTCATGATGAATCCATTTACAACTTTTGTTTCTTTGCGACATTTTCAAAAAAGTTCGACATCTCAAGGTATGAGATAGGGAGTGCATCAAATTACTTTATAACAATGCCATATATCTTGTGCTTCAATAATGGATTATGACATCTATATGGTGTTTGATTGTTTGGTGTATATTTCATCATCTAGTTTATTTATTGAACATGGTATGGTTTCAAGTTGGTTGAATGTTTGATGAATCACATGATATGAGTATGAGGCTATAGGATTGCATGAGGAAATGATATTGTTTTAAGACGGTTGTACTAATCCATATGTGTCAAGACAATTGATATGTACTTGTGTGTAAGTAGGGGATAGTTGTAGAATTATGTCTACAACTATCTTAGTTTAGACAAGCATGGATAAGACACTGGAAGCAAGGTTCCTTGTTATAGGTAGCGTGGTTTCAGATGTATGGTATTACTGTTGTGCATATGTTGTACATGTTTTACATGTTGACTCTGTGATTATTGTGTGTATGTAGTATTTTTCATATGTAGTGAGTGTCCATGTTTTATATGCAATGTTATGTACGGGATGGTACAAATAATGTTGTGCATATGTAGTGCTGGGTATAGATGGTGCTATGTACATGTTAGATATGCAGTATTGTCTACATATTGTACTTTGTGCATGATTTATATGTGATGTTGTGAGCATATGGTGATTTGTGCATGTTGGATATGCGGTGATATGTATATATGATTTTATGTGGTGTCGCTTACATGTCATGTGTTTGGTACTATGTACATGTGGTATTGTGTACCCATTGTATAGGTGGTGCAATGTACATATCGAATTGTATGCACATTTTTCAGGTGGTGTCATGTAGATGTGATGTTGTGCACACATTTTGCAGGTGGTTGCAGTGTACATATGGTATTGTGTACATGTGGTACATATGGTATTGGTGCACTTGCAGGATTGAGTGCATGTCATACATGTTGTGTTGCGGGCATGTAGTACTATGTACGTCCATTGCGTAGTCATGGTATTATGACATATGCATTCATTGCGTTGTACTCTATGTGGGTATATGTATTGTCTGGCATTGTACATCACGCATAGATGTATGAGTTGTGTTGTATATTTGATATATGTGTATGAATTATGTGGCATCACACATTGTGTGTGGATGTATGTCTTATGATGTACATTGTGCATGTATACTTGTTGTGTTGTGTCATACACTAGATGTAGGAGTATGTATTGTCATGTATTGTACACTCGGTGTGGTTGTATGTATGTATTGTTTTGGGTCGTACAACAGGCATAGGCACATGTATTGTGTTGTGTTACACACTGGGTGTAGATGTACGTGTTATATGTCAGGTGTGAATGCATTTATGTCATGGTGTGGTATGATGTGTGTGGTTGTATGTGTGGGATCTACACTATGTGTATGTGCATCTAGTTAAGGAGAAGGAACTGGTTGTTTACTGGGCATGGAAACCAATCTATTATGTGTCCAAAAGAAACAAAGGTAGAAGTAAGGATTGAATAAAGGATAAGTATTACTATTTTATTTTAGTTTATTTATGCATGTGAATTATGGTTCTAGTCTATGATGATTACATGTGATCTATGATTTTGGTTTATGAGGGTTACATGTGATTTATGATTTTGATGGTTATGTTTTGAGCTAACCTGATGTGATATTCTATACATGTTTTTTTGGATAAATATGCTGGTTTGACTCGATTGTGACAAGAAGTGAACCAGATTTCAAGTGTAGCTTATTGAAAGGCTACCAATGAGGTATGATTTGAGGTTTGTTCAAATTATTTGAATCTAATGGAAATTATGTGCTTGTAATAGGAATGCATGGAACATGCCTGGTCGGTTGGTTAATTCAATTGCAAGAATTAGGAGCAGTAATGAAAGGAATCGAAAAATGTAGCAGTATGTTGGTAAAGCACTTCAGGAGTAGGGCCATTGTGGGACACTGGTACCCAATAGTGTCTATTGATTTCGATGGGCATTCTATGACCAATATGATGGTTTTTGTATATTATGATGTGAGGAATCCTTGCCAAGGGATGGATTACTAGGGATGGGGGTGCCAGCAAAACTTGGAAGGTGAGTGACTGCATAGAAGGGATTAACCAGATTGCCTGAGGGACTAAGTAGTAGACAAGAGAAGGTTAGTGATGGATTTGTTTTGGTCATTAGCATTTCCAAATAGAATCAGTTGCACATTGGGAGTGCTCCCTCGAATAATGAGTCGATAACTATTCACTAAGAGGAAAAGTGGTGCGGGATTATAATGTTGTATATTGGTTGCATATTTGACTTTGTAGTGGATTCTAGAGTTCCTGGGAGGGATATGAAACTAGGTATTACCTTGAGGGTCGAGGTGTGAGCCTCTAGATTCCCTTTTTGCAGATGCAAGAATAATATCATTTTATTCTCTATTTGAGCATATGTGTATATGTGCATATACGTGTATTATTGTAAATATTATATCAAGCTAGATTTATAAAGCTCCATCGATAATATGGCTATTTGCTGGTTGAAGAAAATGTGTATGTGTATATGTGGTTATTGAAAATAACATAATGAGTTGTGTTATAAATCTCCAGTATGTGGTATGGTCATTATATGGTCATGTTGCCATGATGTTTTTCTTTTGAATATGTCATTCATTATAAATACTACAACAAGCTATGTTATAAAGCTCCATGGGTAGTATGTTTTGTTTTCACCAGTATTTTTGGTTATAGGTGTCATTGAACACTGAGGATGGTGTTCCCCCAAGGGGCAGGATTCGGTAGCAACCTTGGTGAAAATTTAATGTAAAAATATAAAAGACCACGGTTGATGGGACACGTATTCCAAGCTGAATGTTGGGTAGGACATCCGAAGTGGTGTTCATTTGGTTGGTGTTCATTTGGTTGTTTATAGCTAAACAAATTAATAAAGGCAATAGTTAAGGATTTGTAAAGGCAAAATGGAATTTTGGCACAATTATCTCTGAAAGAATGGAAATTAGGAGAAAATGAAGGTGAAAGGTCATAGGGTGCATGTGAGAACGAAATTGAAGGAAAATAATGGAAAATGAAGAAAAGAGAGGCCTCATTAGTAAAAAGGCTTCTAAGGATCAGTTGGCAAGGCTTGATCAGTTTAGTACTGGAGCTCTCTTATTATTATCTCTCTCTCTCTCTCTCTCTCTCTCTCATACTCTTGGAAACTTAGAGTTTCTTGGATCACTTTGACATTAGAGAAAGAAAGAAAAATAAGGCAAGATGAAAAAAATATCAAGTACAGAAAGGCAAGACCAACCAACTAGAATAGGGTTCAATGCAGGGATCCACTTCCATGTGTATTTTCCAGGCTAGATTTGGAATGCATGGGATTTCATGTGGTTCTTTTCTACCATGGCATTTGTTTTTCCAGGTGTGACAGTACTTTTACCCTAGCCTTACCATTTCTTGATATATTTGATGAGATGGATTCTCTCATTTAGTTTATGTGGGATGGTTGGATTGGATTCAAAGATGAGTGGGGTGGATCTCCAAATTGACAAACACATGAAATAGTGGCCCCTATGCCAGACTGTGGGGATCACAAATCTAGTTGCCTATTTACCCTTGAACCAGAGTTTGGGTTGTGGTAAAGCTAGATTGTGTACCTCAATGGGCATAGGAATCCATGTCAGTGAATGGTGAGATATATGGTAAAGGAAAAACATGTATTTTCTCTCTGTTGGGCCTAGTGGTCCTCAAATGGGATGCACAGTAAAGCTTGGAGAGTATGTCTTGGTGTAGGGCCTAGTTATCCCTACTTTGGATTGTGGATGCACGGTAAAGCATGTGAGAGTAAGATGCACCCAAATTCCCCACAGAGTAGGTGGAGAACTCTGGTGGCATCCATGTTGATTGGTGTTTTTGATGTGTTATATGAGTCCCACATTTATTCTTGGAATATGGCATGGGGGTGATTGGCTGAAAAGAGACTTGGCTCAACCAATCTATAGTCAAGTGAAAAGTGTTATTTCCATCTCCAATTGGTTCATTGCATTCATTAATGAGAATTTCATTCCCTTCATTTTCGCATGTAAATGTACTAATTTATATATGGATTTTGGTGGCTGATGTGTTTATGGTATTTATCTTCCTATTATGTTGGTTATATGTATATTTTATGATAGTATCTATGTATGGATCTCGGCATGTTTCTATTTGTACATGAACGAATAATGTGTCTATGACATAATAGATGGTAGTGCAGAAAATGACATGAGTGAACAATGGTTCATAGTGATTTTCAGATAAGTATGAGACCCCTATGTTTAATTATGGTATTTACACCTGTAGGTTGCATACTTACTAAGTGTTTGAAAAAATGTCTATCATGGTTAGGCTTGGTTAGTTCAAGCCCTTGATCAAGATTTGTTTTATAGGCTTTCCCTCAGTGTCATTTAATGTCTTGGAAAGTCTCGCCAAGTTCTAGGCATTGGTTTGGATACTAGTGCTATAAAAGCGGCTGAAATCTCATAGTCTCTGGCACAGAATGGGTTGAGAAAGACTGCAATCTCTCCCTTGTAGGAACTATGGGAGTGACTATAGGGTTACATTCACATGCATTCCTTGTCATGGGTCTGAGTCTGGGTTTAATTAATTGAAATGCTAGGTTAACTTAGGCATTGATAACCTAGAGTGAAGGATTAGCTATTGCGGAATCTGAAGCACTTAAGGGAGGTCTGTAAGGTCTTTGTATATGGATTCCACTCCCTTAAGGTCACATAGGTTTTTGAATCCAATCATAATAGCCTCTTATTGCATGTTTACCCAGACTGGCTGGTTGCTTGGGTAGATGTGGGAGGAGGGTTTTACATAGGACAATGAAAAAACCTTCCAACTCAAGGATTGATCACGTTGGGTGGCTTCAAGGCTCCTAAGTGATTTGTAGTCCTTGAGGGATGTCTGTAGGTTGATAGTTTGTAGGTTGCACTTCTATATCTAGAACTTCGATATTGGTTCATTTCATAATGACACTCATCTCATGTTTACAATGGAGAGCTTATAAAAGTTGGTAAATGTGGGAGGAGGCCATTATAGGGTGGTATTAGAGCTACTTCCATTCTCTTTAGGTAATATATGATACTAGAGGTTGGCATCAGAGCTTCTAGCTTCAAGCACTTTGATTGGATGGGTTAGATGTGATTTTTATGGATGCTTGTTAGTTGTATATGTGTCCATTATCCATGCATTGTAGTGGCTATGGTTATCATGTGTATAGTTAATGTTACGGTTTTACAACATCATGCATCATGTTTAGGTATTTACATGTTGATATCACTATTATATATATATATATATATATATATATTTATAATATATATATAATATATATATATTATATATATATATATATATATAAATATATATAATATATTATATATATATATATATATATTATATATATATATATATCATGCTAGTCTGGACTTATTTTTGCAGATGTGATAGCATCCCTTGAAATACACTAAGGTTTGTCAAGTTTATTATGTTTCTATTTGGCTATTTAACATGGTATGTGTTTTTAGGAAATAGAAGATCAAATATGAAGAGAAAAATAGTGGATTACAATTCGCATGACTCTCCTTACAGGCCTGATCAAAATTCAGTGGAATGGCACAGGTTAGTTGAGTAGCAAGGAGAAGAGTATTCACCTGATATAGCAGATACACTGACAAGTTTGAAGGAATAAATCGAAAGTTACAAGGAAAACAATAGAAATTTGATTGAGACATAGGAAAGGCTTGCTAGAGCTCAGGAAAAGAAGGCAGAGTTTAATGCTATCATCCTTATCTTTTATTTTAAATTTGAAGAAATAGGGACAAATTAGGATTAGTCATGGAGATAGATAGGAGGAGAAGACAAATGGGGCATATGGTAGCAAGTCTAGATCAAGAAACAGGTTGGAGATGTATGATATGGTTAGAGGTGGAAGATCATTGGATACACATGATAAGAGGGGTAGTGTTTATGGATTCCATTCAAGTTCTGGTTCTGAGAGACATCATCGCCATCATTTCTATCATCATTATAGGAGGATTTAGAGGGGATATTTTCCAAAGGATTTCAATAAATCCAAACCTCCTACATTTGATGGAGAAATGAAGATATCAAAGGATGTGGTAGCTTGGGATGAAGAATTTTTCAGATTGCATGCCTATTTAGAGAATATGAAAGCCAAGATATCTACCTTAGGCCTTAAAGGGAAAGTAGACATATGGTTGGAGGATGGGAATAATTTCAAAGGAATTTTGGAAGAGGAGTTAATTTGGGATGAATTCGAGAGACCCTTCATGAATAAATACATGTCTAAAAGATACTATGATGTTAGGGCTAAGAAATTATATGAGTGGAAGATGAGTTTTATTATAGATGGGGAGTATATTAGTAGATTCTTGGAGTTGTTAAGGTATGCTCCTTACCTCAAGGAGGATAAATAAAATATTCAAAGTTTCATCAATGGATTTTTAGTGGTATTTAAACACTAGATTGAGTTTGATGAGCTTCGATCATTGGAGGAAGCCATCAGAAAGCTAAAGCATTATCTAAAAGACATTAACAAAATTAGCTAAAGCATTGTTATGAGTAGTCAAACCACAAATCTGAGTCTAAGCATATTTAGAAAGGGAATGAGAAGAATAAATGAAAGTGGGTTAAGAAGTGAGGAATACCTCAGGAGACAAGTGATAAGGAGAATGTAACATTGTACAAGAAGTTCAATGAAGTTGACAGAGGACATGGGTATCGACTTGAGGGACAGAACAACGGTGATGGCAGTAAGCCTTTGAGGTGTTGGAATTGTGGTGAAGAGCATTGTCGAAGTGAGCGTCCATCATATAAGGGTGGGAGGCCTCATATTTAAAATCTTGAGGAGGCATAGATAGTTGGAGATGTTGGAAAATGTATTCCATGGATTTATGTAGCAGTGGATAACAGGTTGGTAGAGAACCAATCATCCATTATTGAGAAGGAAGTTCAGTTTCATGATCAAGTTTTTTCTATTTTGATTGACACTAAATATAGTTATTTTAGTTGTGAGCTAGTGGATAAGTGTTTCTTGCGTAAAGAAGTGCGTGCAGAATCTTGGTTGGTGGAATTGGCTACAATGACTAAGAGAAGTTACCTGGATCTCTTCAGCTACCGAAAGTAACCAAGATATTTTACTTTTGTGATGTTAGAATAATTTCATCTGAAAGAGTATAAAATAACCATATGTGCATACTTTAAAGAAGATGAAACATAATGACAACCATCAAATCAAGAACACAAACACATTAATAATGGAGTTCACGCAGTGTGAGTTACATCTTCGAGCCCTACTGTCAAAAGTGGGGAGGTCACTTCATTAATGTTACAAGATTATGATGAGTACATAGTAAATTATTTGTCATTACAAGGATAAGTTCCCTCAACGAGAGTGGCATGTCTCTCCACGCCACGTTCTCCCTATAGGAACTCTCACTCAAATGGGCCTTGCTTCAGCATGACAAGCTAATAAATTCTCACATGATGTGGCATACAAGTATCCTTAAATATGATGGAATAAAGGATCTCTACAACTAATTCATCATCTCAGAAAATTAAAAGAGAAACATGGCATTACTGCATCATTTACCTCCACTTTCGAGGATGTCCTAAAAATGTAAAGCTCAACTAACGAAATGGACATAATGGTTGGATTCCTAGCACAAAAACATGCAAATTCAACTATAAAATTTTCAAATTATGACATTGGAACCTCTAGCCCTATAAGGGAATATTTTTAGCATCTCAAAATATCCCTCACCCATGCTTCCACTGCCCCTAGGCCACTCAGGGTTCCACACTCCGTTGGTCCAAGTTCAAATGAGTAGTGAAAGGTTTAAGTAGTTCTTCGTTACGATGCCACCAACGTATGGCCTGGTGGCTCATTGGTTGGCTGTGTTAAGGTGGTCAAATTCTAGAGGTCCCAAGGTCCAATCCCTTTGGGACCCTGTTATAGCGCACGACATGTTAATTTTTAATGATGGTTCAATGGTTAATACAGATCTGGCGGTAAATGTATCTTGTTCCACCAAGTTGGTTATATGTTGTATATTAATGTCATTAGGGGTTTTTCAGGTTTGGCGGGGGTTGACTACCCACCCCATTTTAAATACATATTATATTGAATTGTTGGGGGGGTGGCAAGGGTGGCGAGGGTGGTAGCCTACCACCTGATTTTTTTTTTTATATCCAAAATAGTTAATTTTTTTCCACCAGAAAATATGGGATATTAGACATACTAAAGAGGCAACAACTTTACATGTTCCGTCCACCTGATTCCATGCACTGAGATCTTGACAAATTATTTTGTCATTAGTGGCTGCCACTTGGCCAAGTTTGACTATAACTTTGAACAACTATAACTTGAGCATATGAATCTATATTTGAGTGTTGCTTGCACCATTGGAATGAAGGTGATGAGCCCTACAATATGTTCCTAGTTGTACTTCAATCCAATTACTTTTATTTTTGAGCTGTTTTGGGCCACTTCTGAATTATGAGAATGTCTAGAGCCACTTGGATTATTCATCCCTGCTGAGGAGATTATTGTCCTCCAAAACCATGAACATAATCGAAAACTATCATGTTACATTATCTACACCACAAGTGTTATGACAGGTCACACTTCCTTCTCCTTCACCTTTGTTCTTTGGATCCATAAGTGATGAGACAACACCTACATCCTATGGAAACATGTAATACATTTTTATAAATTACATGCTCAATTACATGACCAAACATGACCCAAGCATCCCCATAATTGCCAATATTTTATAAGACACGTTCTTTTTTCAAGTTTGCATCATAATAGAATCAATACCCCAACTATCAATAAAGGGCCAAAACATCATTGTTTCTTTTAATAAGCAATGGAAAACACATCATCACCTTTACAGTTATATTGTAACACATGATTTACAAAATGTGGGTGTGAAAATCTACTATATTTTCTAAAACCATCTCTTACTCAACAAAGTGGACCACCATGAATGTGGCAGATTCGATTTTCGAACAACTTTACTAACTGGTTCCTACATGGGGGATTTTTCCTTGAGATGCTACTCTAGATGAAGCCTACAATATGTGGCTCTTTGAATTCCACATTTGTTGCAATGACTGCAAAAATTATTCTTCCTCTAGAACTTCTTAACCTTCTTCTTTCCCTTATGTGGAGAAGGAATTTCATTCCTCATACTCTTTCTTACTTCCATTCTCTTCAAATTCTCAGCAACCACATGGTTATGCAAACCACAAAATCTACATAGTTTTCTATGCAATGATTTTTGTTTATCATTAACATGATTGTAACTGAAGTTAACTTTTTAATACTGAGACTATTTATACCTCTCCTTACTATCTTTGGGGCAATCCTAGTGAAGAGAGATTGCCTTAGCTCCTCCTCTGCACTGTGCACTATCATGGGAGGATTACGATTTGCTCCAATCATCCTCTTTCTTTGATGGCTTTAACGATGTATTGAAGGCTCTTGATAAATTTGACCACTCTCCTTCAGTGTATCCCAAACCTACAAACTAATGTCTTTATACAACAACCAATGGCTAATTCATTGCTTGGCCATTAACACCAAGTCCTCCTCTTTTATACCCCATCTTGGTAAGGAGTCTCCTGCCAGTTCCTAAAATGGGTACCTCCATATTTCGAGTAGAAATAACATCATGTGAAAATCAAATTGAAGAATGATTAACATTGTTTGCCTCAGTTTCCTATTATGAAATAGGTGATGATGACTTCACTAAGCCTTCATTACACTTCGACATTTCTAAGGCCTCTTTCATGGCTCGTAGCTCAAGCTGCAATCTCTTCTTCTCCTATTTTTCTTCTTGTGCAAGTCTCATCAGTTCAAAAATTTTTTCTTGAAGGCTTTGATTGATCTCCTCATCTAAAAAATGAGAATGTGATGAAGAAGAATAATTTTCACTTGAGGCGGTAGATGGAGCCTTGTCCTCTACTCTTTCTTTTTTCTGTTCCTTTCTTTCCATTTTATCCTCATAATATGCATACACTATTTCCACCATGTGTTCCATCTTGAGGAGGTCCTCATAGAGATATTTTTTGTTCTCCATTTCCCTTCCTATTGCATGTTCAATCATTCACACTCATAATTCACATCAGCTAGAAGAATGCTCTGATACCAGACTTGATCTAGATCCCTTCAGCTACTAGAATTAACCAATATATTTTATGTATGTGATGTTCACAATATTGCATGTCACATAGTAGAAAACAACATGTGCATACTTTAAAGTAGATGAAACATAATGACAACCATCACATCAAGAAAACGTACACATTGATAAGGGAGTTCACTGACTATGGGTTATGTTTCTGGGCTCTGTTGTCAAGAGTGGGGAGGACATTTCATTAATTTTGCAAGATGATGATTAGTACATCATAAATTCTTTGTCATTTCAAGGATAAATTCCCTTAATAGTATTGGCATGTCTCTCCATGAGACATTCTCCCTATAGGAACTCTCACTCAAATGGTCCCTCCTTCAGCATGGAAAGCTAATAAATTCTCACATGGCGTGGCATACAAGTATCCTTAAACATGATGGAATCAATGGTATCGAAAAAAAAATCCGAATCTCAACAAATCAAAATAAAAGCATGGCATGGCTCCATCCTTTACCTTATCTTACGGTGATGGTCTAAAGATGCAAAGCTCAGCTCACGAAATGGACTACACGGTTGGAATCCAGGCACAAAATGCCTAAAATAAGCTATGAACTTATCAAATTCATGGGTACCTCTGACCCTCTATGGGAATATTTTCAGCATCTCAAGAGATCCCTCGTTCATGGTTCCACTACCCCTTGGCCACTCAGGGCTCTGCTCTGCTTCACTCTCAGTCATTCCCCATTCCAATGAGCAGTCAAAGGTTTAAGTAGTTATAGGTGGCAGAGCTACCAATGTCTAGGTCATTGGCCCATTGGTTGGCAGCATTGTATTAAGTAGGTTGGGTTCCGGAGGTCATAGGGTCCTATCCTACGAGACCCCCATTATAGCACATGACATGTCAGCTTTTGAAGACAGTTCAATGGCTAATACAAATATGGAAGTCAATGTATGTGGTTCCATCAGGGTGGTTATATGTTGTATATTAATGTGATTCTGGGTTAGGTAGGTCCATCGAGGGTGAACGGCCCACCACATTTTAAATACATATTATATCATATTGTTGGGAGGGTGGTAACCCACCACTCCAAACTTTAATTATTTTTTGTTTTTTATAACCACAATAGTTAGTTTTTTCTGATGAAAAATAAGGGATATCATACAAATTAAAGAAGTGGAAAAATTTCTTGTTCTAACCATCTGATTTCATGCATTGGGATTCTGTCAAATTGTTGCCTCGTTAGTAACTACCACTTGCGAGAGTTTGACCATAATTATGACAAGTTATAACATGAGTATACGAACTTAGATATGAGTGTCATTCACCCCATTAGAATCATGTGATGAGCACTACGATATGTTCCTAGTTTCACTTCAATCCAATGACTTTGATTTTTGAGCTATTATGAGCCACTTCTGAATTCTGAGTGTGTTTGGAGCCACTTGGATCAAGTAGAGTTCATCATTGGGTGATATCTAATGCATTTTATTTGAATGGTACTCCTACATTAGAACATCTAAATTTTCTTCCTTTGGGTTTACACAATATGCTTTTGGGCATGGACTGGTTGTTCATTCATAGGATTAAAGCGGATTGCTATGACAAGGCTATTAATTATCTGGATGATGATGGATAAAGAATAATCTTATAAGGAAAGAAGAAGCATACACTAGTGAGAATGAATACAACTATGCAAGTAATGTTCAACCACATGAAATGATGCTTATTATTGGCAATACATATTTTTAGTGATAAAGGGAAGGATGTTGAGGATGAGGAAGCACTGAAGATGTATCTTGTACTGCAATAGTTTCATGATTTGTTTCCTTCAAAGATTCCAAATTTACCACCTCATAGGGGAGTGGAATTCCCTATTGAGTTTATGCTAGGAGCAGCACCAACATCAAAGGAACCTTACAAGATGCAATTTGGAACTGGTGGAATTAAAGTTGCATCTTAAGGAAATGCTTGATAAAGGATACATAAGGCAATGTCTGTCACCTTGGGGTGCACTAGTGCTTTTCTAAGGAAGAAGAATGGTACTCTTAGATTATATATTCACTATAGGAAGTTGAACAGGTAACTCATGAGCACTAATATTGGAGCAAGGATGTTGCAACTCCTGGGCTACCAACTTTGCTTCATCAACCCATGGTTCGTACAAAATTGGAGGTGACAGTGCTGTATACACAAATATATGTGATGGGTCCATTATTTTTCATTGTTGAGCTAGGGCGATAGATTACTAGGGTTTCTAAAACTAGCCTTCTATTGAGTAGAAGAAGTCTAATTACCAATTCAGAGAGGAGAAGTTTTTCTTGAATTGAAAGAATTGAAATGCTACTTACTACAGTAATGAAAGACTGAAAGAAATGCCTACAGAACGTATAACTCATCTAGCTATTTGTTATCATACCTTTCTTTCAAAAGACCTCTAATTTAAAACATGTGAAGCCTTAATTAGTCTTAGCATGAAATCTGATCTAAACAAGCACTTAACTGATGTGTGCATGAATAAATATAAAGACCATTTTTTTCTTTATATTTTTGTAAAAATGTAAATGCTAATCCTTCTGGGTTGCATGCCAAGTGATATAGGTGTGGAGGGAGATGAGTACAATGGTTCATATGGGTTGGAAGGAAAATAGGGGTATATCCCTAGCTTTAGTGATGTTTTTTTATGATTCAAGCTCAAAACAGACCACTACAGGTTTTCCTATAGGATGTCCTAGTTCACCTACAAGATCCCTTGTTTTCCTACAGGAATAGGAAAAAAGCATAGGGTGTGGTTTGAAAGGTGGGATGGAGCTTGGAGAAGGTGAGTAAGGAGGAAATAAGGCAAGGGAGTGGTAGGCACTCACTCATAACTCAAACCAAAGCTTTATGATGGTTGGATTTTCTCAATAAGCATGACAAGTTTTCCTTCTAAAACGATAATTCGAATTGAGAACTTAGTGGCTTTTGGCGATCATGGGTGGATATGTTTTTTTCGAGGCTAATGATATGAGGTCTTCATACAATGTAGAAACTCATGCAACATATACATCGTTGTTTTCACTTATCCATAGATTCATCTCAAAAGACGAAGGGTTTATCAAGATAGAAGAAAACGTATTTTTCGTCATTTATTTTGAAAATTCATGCCTGAGAATGCTTGAAACCAATATGAAAGAAACATGAAATTAACGTAAGACCTAAGAAATCAGAAATTGCAATGGAAACCTATCTTCTAAAACTGAAAGATGATGACCTAATTAGCAGAAAAAACCTAAATTTCATAAGAAACTAGAATTCTGTCTTTTTCGAGTAAATGAGAATTGTTCCTCAATCCATGGTCCCTGGAAGGGAGGAATGAGGTAAGATCCACTTGTTTTCAACCTTTTTTGAATATTTTATTATATCTATAATTATATTGTTAGAGCTATTAAGAAATGGAAGCAAACTAATCAAATCTACCAATACCTACAAATTAACAACACCAAAATCAGTTTAACAACTATCTATGAGATAACCTAAGAATACATATATAGTAAGAGGAACCTTTTCTTGTAGGGTTGAGCCCTAAACAAAGATATTTAGTCCATTGAGTTAACTCAGTGCTGGATCAAGGGAATGTTCCTCATTTTCATTAACTTCTAAAAAATACATAAAAAGTGTTTGGTCAGAATCCTTAAACTCGAAAACTCCTTAGTTATCTTAGACAAAAAATTTGAATCCTAAAGAAGGTCTATGCCTCTTTATTTATACAACTGAAGTTGCGAACAACTTCCTTAAATATAGGTAGGCTTGTCTTCCAATCTTGAGATTAATTGGTTCCTAAATTTCCTTAGCTTGGTTGTCAATGATCCTCATGACTTGGCTGCTTGTAACTCCAAGCTGGTGTGATTTGATTGAGGGATCTTTCAGTGAGTGAGGAGTTGAGGAGAGAGATCTTGTCTCCTATAATATCTCATGCTCGTCTCATTTGAGTTCCTACACACTAATTAGCCACAATTTGCTCCAGAAACCTGTAATCAATGCACATTAGACCACTAGACATGACATCTTACTTTTACTCAACTCATTAAAAAAAATATAATTAAAACATGTAAAGAATTGTGAGAAGAGTTTATTTTAGTAAGTTTTAGGTGTATTAAGGTCCATATATTTTACTCTTTGATAAGCCTCACCATCTCCCCCTACTAAAATTGTTTCTCATCCAATAAGAAACTTAATCTATGTCCATGTCTTTCATTGTTTTGGTGGTCTCCCTGATATTCCATGCTTCTATTGTAGTCTCCACCTCTGAATAAAACCCTGCATTCTTCTCTATCTCCTCCCACTTCTTTCTTTCTTTTTCTTCTTTTCTTCCTTCCAACGTACCTAAAAGAAATGGTTGACTTTATCTTCAAGCCAATCTAATTGACATTGAGCCTTTGTAATGCTTTCTTATACATTGGGGTTCTATTTAGTGCCTCCCTCATTTTGTTAGGAGAATGATATTATCTGATTTTTAGGATGTAATGTAAGGTGTTCCATATCCTTTGGAAGGCTTGGTGGTTTACATCTCCCAACAATCTTAGAATGTCTTCAAAATGAGATAATGCCTGTTCTTGTACAAGAAGGTATCTTGGTGCAAGCTTGGGATAATTTGCAATGAGTTTGTGAGTTCTGATGACATCCATTTGGTTAAACTATTTTGCTCTTATCATAAGGGATTACACTTCTTATTTTTTCAATACATTTTTCATTTCTATAGCTTTGGCCTCCTCACGATTCATCTAATATGCCAAGTCCATTAATTCTAAGTCCCCTAGATTTGGATTTGGGTTGCACACATTTAAATCCGTCAAATCTAAATTGTGTAGGTAGAACTCAAATATCTTTACTCTATCCTCGAGGGTGCTTTGCTCACAAAGGTCAATGAATTGTTTGTAATCTTGGAAAGGCATAGTTCCCCTTTGTGCTAGGGTATTTATCTAGAATCGTATCCATTGTTCCTTGAGGTATGAGGCATATCACTTTGATGGAATCGTGTATTGGATTGCCTCCATGGATAAAATGACCATAGTTGTTAGTTGGCCTTCCTTTTCTTGTAGTTGCTTCCTTAGCCATGTGTTCTTAGCCTCTAACTAAGATTTCATTATTGCTTCTTTGTCTCTTATCTGCTTAGTTATCTGCGCATTTCTTTCAATTTTTCTTCCATGTGGCCTACATCCTCTACCCCTTTAAATTTAGCAATTTGCATCCACCTATGTGTCCTTGCCCTCTATTTTTCAAGTTCAAAGAATAGAGGAATGGAAAAAAAATTGGTATCACCCTACCTCCTTCAATGAATCTATAGTAGGAGTTGAGGTTTGTCTGTGGGCTAGGTTCCTTCATTTCTTGGGCCTCCTCCTTTATTTTTCTTGAATAATTCCTTCTTGTTCTCTTTTTGTGTTTTGTGTAGGTTTGACAGGGTTTCCTGTAGTATTTTGTTTGCTTCCTGTAGGTCTGATTGTGTCTCCTATAGGAGACATTTTCCTTTTGTTGAGGCTAACCTGGTGACAGTCCTCCTAACATAGGTGATTTGAGACTTAGGAGAGGCTTGTTTTGATGTTCCTTCTCCTTCCTTTTTCCCTAGAGGGACTGCATTCTCTTGTTGGTTTAGTGATTCTTATATGACAATTAGAGTTTTGGTAGGGGTTTGAGGTCTCCCTTGTATAATCTTGGTGCTCTTTCTTGTCCTGAAGTAAAGCGTAGTTTTTCTTTGTCTCTTTCCCTTTGATTTGATAGGTGTACTTAGGGAAGTTAGAGCAGTTGATGCCTCTTTCTCTACAGGCTCTAGAGACACTCTTAGTGATTATTATTCTTCCATACTCTGAGTTGTGGGCTTTTGTTCATCCTTCTGTCCTTCATCCTCTTTTTGACTTCCTTTTTCTTGTTCTGCGTCTTCTATTTCCTCTTTTTACTCTTCCTCTATTTCTTCATTCTTCTCATTTGTGTCTTCTTTTGTTTTCTCCTATGCTTCTTCTTTTGTTTACTCCTCTATTTCTTCATTCTTCTAATATGTTTCTTCTTTTGCTTGCTCCTTTGTTTCTTCTTTATTTTCCTCCTTTATTTCTTCTTCCTTGTCATCCTTTGTTTCTTTATCTCCCTCATAGTAGTAGGGCTTCTGTCATACTCAATGTCTTGAATTTCTCCTTCTTCCTGCATGTATGCAAATTTTCTCCATTCAATAGGGATTGTTAAGTTGTGTAGAGCATCTTTAGGGATGAGTTTGATCAACACATGATGGGCTAGCTTTGGATGATTTCCTTCTTGTACCTTGATGCTCATGTCAATCATGGATTGTAACAAAAAATAGGGTATACTAAGTCTGTTATGAGGAGGTCTGCTCTCTCCAAATCTTAGCTCTTGCAGGAGTCTAAAGTGGTATCCATACACTACATTACATCTACCTTCACATGAAATATATTTGATGATGTGGTAACTAAATTCATTCCAAGGGTATGGAATTCTCTCCCTTCTAACCCCATTTTTGTCTTCAATTGGTTCTTCTCCTTCCAAAAATAAACTTTTCTTTGCAAGTGTGTTGCTAGTATTGTCCTCGTTTTTCCATTGCTACCCTAGGGGGAGTGTAGTTACTATGCTTATAACCTCAGAGGTAATTTCTACTAACAAACCCTTCACTACAGCAGTGGCATTGGCTCTAGTGATGGCTGTGAGTGACATGGAAAATTCTATGGCCACGTCATCATCATAACCTCTCATCTTCTCAAAGAATCCCATCCATTGATGCCTTGTAAAAATTTCCACCACAAGAGGATGTTGGTGGATTCTTTCTGTTTTGGTGGGTTCTCTTTTATTGAAACCTCCTGTCATATTTCCCTGGTAATTTTTGAGGATTGGGAAGATACAGTTCAAGAATTATGGTACATGAGGAAGTTTTGGAGTTTGACCTTTATTGACATGCAAATGAATATTTCTATCCTTATATGCACTGCAAATTCTTAATCAAATTGACAATTTCTTCTTTTTAAATGAAAAATATAGAAGGTATGGAACCTACCTCCCTTTGCTATGTTTTGGTGAAGATAACCCTTGACTCAATTTCCTTTAGTTCCCATTGATAGCTCTGCATGCTATTCTCCCTATATCTTATAGGTTTCCTTCTTACTATAGGTGTTGACTGTTTCATGTAGATGTTATTTCAGGAATTTGAAGCGTAACCTCTTCTTTCGATGACTCCTCAAAGTTTCCTCTGCCTTCTTCATATGAGAGTCAATGCTTAATTCTATTTATGGATGATTGTGTTGGGTGATGTGTTGGCTGGCCATGTATGAGTACCTTCTTTTGGACCGTTGGTCCCACTACCAGTTCATCATATCACCTTGCATCATAATGATCTCCCAATCTTATTCTCTGTAAGTTAACCATTTTTGGATTCATTCCCCTTTTCCTTTGATTTGACCTTGCAACATGTGTAGTGGACGAACCTTTTTGTTCTCATTATTTTACCGAGGGTAGCCAATTTAACTGGCCACCTTCACTTATAAAATCAACTCCCAAATTATTCCTATAGTTTAATCATATCGTACTTATGTGGGAGTATTGGTAATATGATATACCTGTGGGTCCTTTGCTTCGTTGATGATGCATGCTAGAGAGTGGTGTCAATTTGTTGTTCTTTTTGAGCTGCAAATTTTCAACTTTATATTTCCTCTTTTGATGACTTATTCTTTTGATTATGTACAGGTGTTGGACCTTGTTGCTGTTGATCTTCCTGCTACTGCTAAGCTCCGAAGGAGCTTTATCATCCTTGTAGTCCATGCGCAGAAGATGGTTGTAGTTTCTATGGTATCTTTTGTGGGATAGGCTACTACAAGATTTCCTATAGGATGTCATGTAGCTTCCTTTCCCTTAAAATATCTCAATTTTTCCTTAGCTTGAAGTAGAAAGGGTGTTGAAATGAGTGGAGAATGGGGTTATGGAATGACAGGTAGGGGATGCTTCTTTTAGTATGCCTCCTCTTTCCTTTCTTTCTTTTTCTTTGTTTTTCTTTTCTTTGAACTTGATTCGTTTGATGGATACATGGACGACATGTTGGGTGTGGAGCTTCATTATCTTTTTTATTCAGAGGTATTGCCGCATTGGACCCCAATTCATAACATGGGGGCAACACTGCCCACAAAATGTACACTACCAGGGGGGTGAAAATGATTATTTGGAGGCCCCACCTAGAGGGGGATCGGGGACAATGCCCCTTAAGCTAAAAATAGATTTAAAATTGCCTTTTACAATGTTGTAATTTCATAGTCAATCTTGGCCATTCATTAGGCAGAGATATGATAGTAGAATTTATGTTTAATTCAGGGCTTCTTCCCTAGAAGGAAACCCTTGCTATATATGAGGGAATTTTATTGCGTCTATGTAGATCTATATTCTGAGTGAGAAAGAGAGAGGAGATTGTGTGAGAGCATAGAGGGAATTACAATGGATATGTTGTAGGTTGTATCTCTTCAGTTTGCTGGATAACATAAAAGGAAGGATTGTTTGTTCCTCCGTGGATGTAGCCCAAATTGGGGGAAACACGTATATTTGTTTCTCTCTTGTTTTATGTGTTTTGTGTGTTTATTTTTCTTCAATATATTTTATGTGTTCCATTGCTCTATAATATGTAATTTTCTAACACGACATGGTTATGAAAGGTATTGGTTAGGGTGAGGTAAATGGTTTTTCTTTACATTCAAATAAAGGCTTGTGTCACCAACTTTCCATTAGACTTCTCTTCTTGTGGTTTTCAATACCTCCTTTAATCCCTACATGAAACTCCTGTAGTATTACAAGGAATCTTGTAGAAAACACATAACTACTTGAAATGATCTGGAGTGGAGTATAGATGTAAGACTAGGGGTATAATGGAGGATATGATATGGGTGAAGTAAAACATAGTTTTTGTCGGGCATATTGTCCTCTATATGTTGTGCTTATCTTCCCCTTGCAGACATGTAAAACAAAATTGTCAATTTTGAATATTTTTCTCTTTTATCTTTTTTTTTGTTTTTTGTTTTTGAAAAACAACTAATCTGCCTCCAAGGACATTTTCGTCCTAGCTGCCCACCCTAGGTGCCTCAAAAGAGGTTTTCACCTAGAGATATTATTATTATTATTATTGAACACTCTTGGGCCGCCTCAAGAGTTTTTCAACCCAACAATTGTACTTAGGTGTCTCATGGAGGTTTTCACTTGAGTCTCTTTATTTTTTTTTTATTTTTTTCAGGGACTTGTAGGGGTGGAAGTTGTCACTTGCTTGACCACCATCACTTTCTTGTTGATGCTATTGACGAATTCCTACTTTTATAAGGGCTTTTTGTATATTTTCAATCTGTACCCATTAACAAGGAAAGGGATAGCCTCTGCATAAATGGTTTTTATTTGAACAACACCATTATCATGACACTTTCCTATTACATAAGGCCTTAACCTTCTAGTCCTTAACTTGCCTTTGAAATATTTGTACTGGGAATCATACAGCAAGGCCCAATTGCCTTCTTCAAACTATTTGTCTTTTATATTCTTTTCATGCCAGATTTTCCTTTGTACTTGAGTCACTTCTGTGTGCATCCTAAATTCATCTAACCCATTCAACTGGAGAAATCTTTCCTTTTGCACCCTTATGACATCTAGATCTAGTTGTGCTTCCATCCTTAAGGTGTTGTATTCAAATTCAATGGAAAATAAGGCTTTCTTCCCATAGGGCATCTAATAGGAGTGAAGCCCGTGGTTGTCTTCCAAGTAGTATTGTAGGCCTAGGTGGCCTCAACTAATCTATTTTCCTAATTCTTTTTGCTGCTGCTGATCACCTTGCTCAGAATGCATTCCAATTCTCAATTGGTTACTTCCACTTGCCCATTAGCCTGTGGGTGGTAAGGGGTGGATTTTATGTGCTTGATCTTGTGCTGGCTTAACAGATTTTCAATCAAGTGAGATGTAAATTGACTACCTTGATTAGTGACCAACTCTCTAGGGTACGCAAACTTATAAAACACATTCTCCCTTAAGAATTCAATAACTTTTTCTTCTATTTCTACTTTGATGGCTTTGGCTTCAACCCATTTTGTTAAGTACTCAGTGTAAAGAATGATGCATTGCTTCTTTCTGGATGGAGGGTCAACGGGCCCGATGAAATCCATGCCCCACTTATCAAATGGGTTGAAAGTCACTTTAGGTTGTAGAGGAATTTCATCCCTTGGGGTAGGTTTCCCATCCTTTGGCACTGATCACACTAGTTGGTATACCTCCTTACATATTGATGAAGCGTGGGCTAGTAATAACGATCTTGTAGAACCTTGAATGTTTTTCTCTTGGCTACAAAGTGACCTCCACAAGGCCCATCATGATAGGCTAGAAGGATGTCTAAAAGTTCCTCCTCCCTAGCACATCTTCTCAAAATTTATTCTGAACCTAGCTTGAAGAGATTGCCCACAATCCAAGTGAATGGGGTGGTTTTTTTTATAATTATTCTCTTTTCCTTGGAGGACAAATTTGGAGGGAACTATGTAGAAACCAAGTAGTTTTCCATGTTAGCAAACCATGGAGAGAAAATAGAAATGGCGAATAAATGTTCATCTTGTAGCTTATTATCAACCATTCCTTCCTTCCCTACAGGCAAAGTCAATCTGGATAAAAATATCTACAACTACATTCTCCTTGCGTGGCTTATCAATAATAGTTAAATCAAATTATTGCAATAAAAGTAAAAGTTTAATAATTCAGTCATTTACATCAGGTTTATTCATCAAGTATTTAACTACGACATGGTCGGTATGTACAAATGTCTGGTAACCAGTAATGTAATGTGTAAATTTATTCGATGAATGGACAACAACTAGGAGTTCTTTTTTAGTTACTGTGTAGTTTAACTCAGCTTTAGAAAATTCTTACTAATGAAGTAAATGGCATAAGGTAGCTTGTCATCTATTTGGCCTAGATATGCTCCTATATATTTGTGGGAGGCATCGGTATGAATATCAGAAGGCAGAGCCCAATTTGGGCCTCAGAGAACAGGTGTAGTAGTCAACTTGTCCTTTAGGGTGTTTAGGGCTTCTTGGAAACTTTCTCACCACAAACATTTAGAGTCTTTAGCCAAAAACCCAAATAAGGGACAAGATAACTCACTGAAATATTTTATAAATCTCCTATATTATCTGGAAAATCCTGGAAAGCTTCTCAAATCCCTTTGTTTCTGTGGAGTCAGGACTATTTTGATGATGGCTATCTTCTTTGGGTCTACCTATAGTCCTTCCTATGATATTGAGTGACCTATAATAGTTATTGCAGTCACCAAGGACTCACATTTTTGAGGACTAAGGGATAATTTCATTTCAATGCAATTGTTTAGCACCTTGCCTAGGTTAGAGAGAACCTCCTAGAAATCACAACCATAGGGTGTGAAGTCATCCATATAAATTTCTACTGCATCATGGATTAACTTTGCAAAGATAATCAGGACTTCTGCCTAGAAAGTGGTAGGGGCATTGCATAGACCATAAGGAATGACCTTACAAGTGAAAGTACCTTAAGGATAGGTGAAGGGGGTTTTATCCTGGTCCTCTAGGTTGATCTGGATTTGATTATACCCACTGAGTCCATCCAAGAAAGAGAAGAACTTCTTTCCTACAAAACCATCTAGCACTTGGTCAGTGAAAGGTAGAGGAAAATGGTCCTTTGTGGCTTTGTTTAGCTCTCGATAATCAACATAAATCCTCCACCTTCCATTTTTATTTGGAACCAACACTAGAGGAGACACCCAATCACTATCCAAGATAGGGTAAATGAATCCTACATCTAGGAGCTTCTGTAACTCGTATTTGACTATATCCTTGAGAGTTGGATTTATTCTCCTTTGGGGTTGTTGGACTAGTTTGCAACCTTGCTTGATTTAAATGTGGTGAGTACGCATTGAAGGGTGCACTCCCTTGATTTATTTGTAATTCCAAGCAAAGGTATCTAAATTCTCTTTTAGCATATTACATAACTCTTCTTCTTGGTGTACGTAGAGATAGGGGTTGATTTTAAATGCTCTTTCAGGGCCAAATTCTATTTCAGATAAGCATAGATCAATCTGATGCTTGTCCTTGGTTTCCTTCACTACTTCTTCTAGAGACACAGTGTTTGGAGTTTGATTTTGGAGGATGTGTTCAATCAAATCATCTTCATCACGATGCCCTCCTCCTATGGTAGTTTCTATGGTATAGATTTGGGAGGAGTAGACTTCATACTCTCCCTCCTCTTCTAGCCATAAAGGTAACTCATGTTGTAGATATGGCTAAGAAGGAGGGTATAGGACCAACTACTTGGATAGATGCCCATTTTTTATATTCATATTTCTAGCCTTGCAGCTTATGTAGGCATCAGAAGTGGCTAACCAAGGCCTTCCAAGGATGAGAGGATATCCATTAAATTGGTCTTAGGCTAGAGAAATAAGAAGTCTACAGGGTATTCTCAGGAATCAATGGAGACCATCACATCCTCAACAATCCCTCAGGGGCTACTATAGATTGTTCTGCAAGCTGCAAGATTGTCGTGGTCTTTCTTAATGATCTCTGGAGATTCATCTTGAGCATAGTTTCCTTAGTCATTACATAGATGGCAGCCCCAAAATCAATCAAGCCATGGGGGAAAATGGTTCCATCGATGTGTACACCTACTACAGGGATCCTAAGGTCTAAATACTTTCGGTAAATTACCCACCCCAACATTAAGTCAAACAGTTGTCCAATGACATTAATGGTAGGGGTGTCTCTTCTTTTCCTTCCTGGATGTTTGAAAAAATTCACTTTAATCATCTTGTTGTAAATGGGTACATCTTAAATATCTTGAACAAGTGGGATTTTGACACATAGATTTTTCAACTCACCCAAAATTCCAATCTCTTCTAGTGTATGTTGGACTGGATGGGTTAATCTTTCAGGAAATGGTGGTGGATTTACTCTAGGCATACTCCCCTCTCTTTCCTCCTCGCTCTCTGTAGGTGGAGATGGAGGTTTGTTATCTGGGAGGAATATCCGAGAACTAAGGTTAATTTCATGAATTCCCATAGCATAAGAAGGGTATGATGTCTCTCCACTGTAGACCTATTGTGCTTGTCTGTTGTTCAGGTCCGGGTTTGGCTGGGTAGGCATCTGAGGTTCTTTAGGTGGAGCGGGCTGTAAAAGCTATGGTTGAGATGAAGGTGAAGGAAATAAAGTTGGAGCATTGTTGTATGGGGGGCTCCACCCCTAGGGTGGTGCATTTCACTATGGTTTTGGAGGAGTATATGGATGAAATGGCTGGTTGGCTGACTGGGAATGGTATTGACGTGCAAAATACCAAGGAGAAGGTGTAGAATGGGAGGGATGAGTAGGGGGCCCTCGAGAGGGAATGGATGTGTTTTGATTAGGGTTGTAATATGAATAGGATGACCCTTGCATGCCCTTCCAGTATGTTCAAGGCCCATGAGGCCTCCTTTGGTTTATGTATAAGAGTTGTTGAGTCACCCCTTCAATTCCCTGATACACAACTTTTAGTCCAGGAAGAGAAGCAAACTTGTCTGTGGAGTGGTTTTCCTCAAGGACTGAGAATATTTCTATAAGTTTCAATGGACATTTATTCCTAGGGTTCCTCCTTGTGCATCTAGGGTAGAAGATCGTTAATTATCTCTCTTCTTCCTCATGTTTCATCTTGATTTTCATAGTCTCCGTTTGCAGGGCAAGGGTTTGCAACATTTCATTCCTAAAATCTTCCAACATGTTGCCAATTTCACTTTTTATATATGTGTTCGAAGAGGGTGAGTTCGCTATTGTTTGACTAACCCTACCCATTTTTCTATCTGCCCTAGAATGATTCTTGAAAATAGTCTTGATATCATAATAGGGTAGTTTGTAGATGTTCCCTCTTGATAGTAGGTTTAGGGTTTCTAGGAGATCTTCCATGATCCCCCTGAGAAGGACTACCTTAAGTCACTCAGGATCTAGTGTGCACCTGACCCTTTTATAGATGAGATAGAATATTTCCTCATAATCCTCTAAGGAATCGTGTCCCAAGGTCATAATAAAAAATTCATCTTTGGTATCTTTGGACCTATAGTAGTTCCTATACTTGTTGATGAAATGTTGTTGCATTTCAACCCAAGTGGTGATATTATCCCTAGGTAAACCCATGAACCATCGTAGGGCTTCATCCTTGAGAGGGGATGGGAATAATTTCAACTTTTTAGCATCATAGGTGTAATCATAAGTTCTTCATATGACAACAAATTCGAACAAAAAAGTATCTAGATCTTCTGAGGTCAGTCCATGGAAGTGAGGAAGAGCATAGGCGTTTATGGTTTTCACCTTAGCATCCAGATTAGTTTCTTTGATGGGAAAATTACCCTAAATTATTTCCATATATCCCCATTCATTTCTATTTTCAGCCATTATGTCAGTTGGAATGGTTTCTTCTTCCTCCCCTATAGGCTCTTCAAAAATCTCAGGTTGTTCACCTAAGGGGTCCTCTAATTCACAACCACCGAAGGAGAGGGAAGGTTGTCTATTTGAAGTGGTGGGGGTATTTGGTAGAAATTTTCCTAAGTTATCCCTATTCCTACGAGGCATGGAGGGAGTTTTTTTGTTTTGTTTTTCAAGCTTTAAGATTGATTGCAAAATTGAAAAGACAAATGAATTGAAACTAACTGCTAAATGGAATCAATTGCAAAGTGGAAAGGAAAGAAAGTCAACTTACAACTACTGTGTAGAAAGGAAATAATTTCAAAATGAAAAAGATAAGAAATGCAAGAAACAAGGCAGAAATCACATCTACTCAGACACCTCCCCAACAATGGTGCCAAAAAGTGATGAACACCAGTATTGCACCAAGGATGTTGTAACTCTTGGGCTACCAATTTTACTTCATCAACCCAAGGTTCATACACACTTGGAGGTGACAATGATGTATAGACAAATAGATGTGATGGGTCCACTCTTTCTTACTATTGAGCTGGGGCCCTCTAAGTAAACTCAGTGTTGGATCAAGGGAACGTTTCTCATTTTCATTAACATATCAAAAATACATAAAAAGTGTTTAGTCACAATCCTTCAACTCAAAAACTCCTTAGATATCTTGCATAAAAGCTCTGAATACTAATGAGGCTCTAGGCCTCTTTACTTTTACAACTAAAGTTTCCAACAACTTCCTTAAATTTAAGGAGGCTTGGCTCCCAATCTTGAATATTGCACATCCACATAAAGAATTTGTGGTTTATACAGATGCTTACAATGAAGGACTTGGTGGATTCTTGATATAGGAATGACATGAGGTATGTTTTGAGTCAAGTATGTTGAATGAGAATGAGAGGAACTATGAAAATCATGATCTTGCATTGGAAATTATTATTCATGCATTGAAGATGTAGAGATAATATATTCTTGGTAGTAGGTTTTTTCTGATGAGTGATCATAGTGGGTTGAGATACTTGTTTGACCATCTTAATCTAAATGTCAAGAAAGCGAGATGGCTGGCTACTCTTAGTGAGTTTGAATTTGAGATCAGGTACATCAAGAGTAAGGAGAACAAAGTTGTAGACGCTCATAGTAGTAGAGCACATGTGAGTCACATTTAACTATGAGTTCATGTGGGATAGACTTGTAGGAGTGGATCTTTCATGTTAGGAAGCATGATGACGGGTACCAACAACTGAAGTGTAGATTGCAGAAGGAGGGTGAAGGTGATAGGGATGAGGAGTATCACCTCACAACATATGGCTTGGTGATATTTAGGAGCAATATTTATGTTTTAGATACTAGTGAGTTGAAGAAGCATATCTTGAAGTAGTTTCATGTCAACCCATATTCAAGTGACCTAGGCTACCATAAGGCTTTGATAGCTATAAAGAAGTTCTACTAATGATCAAATTTGAAGAAAGAGGTGGTTGAGTTCATTGCAAGGTTCTTGGACTATTAGCAGGTGGAAGTTGAATGCAATCATCCATCTAGTTTATTACAACATATTCTCATTCCACAATGGAAATGGGAGGTCATTTCCATGAAATTCATTACAAGATTACCGAGGACCTCAAAGAAACATGATTCCATCATGGTTATTATTGATAGGTTGAGCAAGGTAGCTCAATTCATTGTAGTGAAGTTTACTAATTCAGCTAGTTAGGTAGTTCATATCTTCATCAAGGACATAGTGAGGCTGCATGATGTTCCCAAGAAGGTCATATCAAATATAGATGCCAAATTCACTTCTAGATTTTCAAAGGATTTGTTTGCAGGCTTGGAAATAGAGTTAGATTTTAGAATGACTTATCATCTGTAGACAGATGGATAGATAGAGAGAGTTAACATGATTCTTGAGGATTTGTTGAGGATGTATTCCATGCATCAATAGAGGAAGTGGGAGGATTATCTTCAAATGGTATACTTTTCTTATAATGATGGGTATCAGGATTCCTTGAGGATGAGTCCATTTAAGGCTCCCTATTGGCAGAGTTGTAATACTCCTATATTTTGGAGTGATTCAGTGAACAAGGTATTGATTGGACCAGATATGTTAGCTGTGATGGAGCAGGAAATGTAGGTTATTAAAAAAAATCCAAAGGTATTGGAGGATAAGTAGAATAGTTATGTAAACCAACATAGAGAATTCAAGGAATTTCATGTTGGGGAGCATGTGTACTTTCAAATTAAGCATAAGAGGATATCCTTGATTATTGGATCATGTGCCAAGTTGGAAACTCAGTATGTGGGTCTTTCGAGATCCTTGAGATGATTGGACCGGTCACCTATATACTTGCACTACCACCAATAATGAAAGTAAATGATGTTTTCCATGTTTCATTGTTGAAGAGATATGCTCAAAATGTTGATCATGTGATTGATTGGTCTATATTGTAAGTGGAACTAGAAGGAGAGTTTTAGATAGAGCATCAGTGGATTTTGCAGCGGAAATGACTCGTGCTCCAAAATCGAGCAATCGAGCAAGTTAAAGTGAAATGGAAGCACTTTGGGCCCAATGAAGCTACATGGTAGATGGTTGATCAAATGAAGGTTATGTATCCTTCCATATTTTTTGGTTGAGTAGATGTTTTGGTATATGTGTTTTTTGTTATATATATGCATATGTGTATTGTAGATAGTGGAATGAGTTGTGTTATAAAGCTCTAGTAAACAATATGTTGTAAATACTGCATTGAATTGTGTTACAAAGATGCAATAAGCAGTATGGTGTTCATGGTTTCAAAAATTTGGTATGTTTTAAATGTTGCATTGAGTTGTGTTATAAAGCTCCATGGGTAGTTTTTGTGTTGGTTATAAGAATCATTCAACATTGGCAATGGTATTCCATTGAGGGGGAGGGGTTTGTAAGAGACCCTAGTTGATTTTCCATGTAAATAAAATAATACCAAGGTCAGGAACCATGTATTACAAGATGAATGATGGGAAAACATTGTAGTGGGAATCACTTGTGGTTTATATTTGGATATGAAAATTGGAAAAGGCATTGGGAAAAAAAAAGAGGCACTAATTGGCATTAAATTATAAAAATAAAGAAAAATAAGAGAAAAGGGAGATGAAGAGACATACATGTGCATCGAAGGGAAATTAGAGGAAAATAAGGGGAATGAAGAAAATAGAGGCATTAGTGATAAAAAATCATTAGAGAAACAATTTCTATCTTTTTTAGGGTTTTGGATTGAGCTCTTGTTCATTCTCTGATACTCTTGCACACTTCAGAATTCTTAGAGCACCCTTAGAGAACTCTAGCATTTTATTAGATTGAAAAGGTGACAAGAATGAAGCAAAGGAAAACAAAAGGAAAGCAAGGGAACAGAATCAGGCAATTGTATCAATAGGTACAACAAGGATACTTTGTAGGTAACATGTTGCATGTGTGATTTCCTTGCTAGTTTTGGATTCATAGTATATTTGTGTGATTCTCTAGTTATGTGGTGTCTTCTTGGCAAGAAGTTTTTTATGATGATTGATCATAGTGGGTTGAGGTATTTTTTTTATCAACCCAATCTGAATGTTGGGAAGGCTAAATGGTTGGCTACTCTTAGTGATTTTTTCTTTTAGATCAGGTACATCAATGGAAAGGATAAAAAATTTGTAGACACTCTCAGTAGAAGAGTGCAAGTGAATTACATTTCAATTATGAGTTCATATGGGACAAACTTACATGAGCGGATCTTGCATTTTGGGCAAAATAATGATAGGCACTAGTAGTTGAAGCGGATATTGCAATAGTAGGGTAAAGGTAATAGGAATGAGGAGTATCACTTCATGGTGGATGGCGAGATTTAGGACCAATATTTGTGTGTCAAATAATAATGAGTTGAAGAAGCTTATCTTGTAGGAGTTTCATGTCAATCCATATTCAGACAACCCAAGATACTAGAAGAGTTTGACAACTATCAAGAAGTTATACTATTGGTTGAATTTGAAGAAAGAGGTGGTTGAGTTCGTTGCAAGGTGCTTTTCCTTTTAGCAGGTTAAAGTTGAATGCAAGCATCCAACTAGTTTATTGTATCCAATTTTCATTCAATAATGGAAATTGGAGGTCATTTCCATGTACTTTGTTATAGAATTACTGAGGACCTCGAAGCAACATGATTACATCATGGTTGTGGTTGATAGGTTTAGCAAGGTAGCACACTTCATTGTAGTGAAGCCACTAATTTAGCTAGGGAGGTAGCTCAAGTCTTCATCAGGAAGATAGTGAGGTTGCATGGTTTTCCCAAGATGGTCATATCAGACAAAGATGCCAAGTTCATTTCCAGGTTTTAGAAGGAGTTGTTTGTGGGCTCTGGGACATAGTTATCTTTCAATACAACTTATCATTCGTAGACAAATGGATAGACATAGAGGGTTAATTGGATTCTTGAGGATGTATGTTTTATTATAACAATGGTTATAAGGATTCCTTGAGGATGAGTCCACTTAGGGCTCTCTATGGGCAGAGTTGTAATTCTCCTATCAGTTGGAGTGATCTAGTGAACTGGGTACTTATTGTATAGGATATGTTGCTTGAGATGGAGAAGGAAATGTAGGTCATTCAAAGTAATCTAAAGGAATTGCATGAAATATAAAATATTTATGTGGATCTACATAGATAATTCAAAGATTTTCAGGTTGGGGAGCATGTGCACTTGCACATCAAGCCCAAGAGGAGTCCCTTGAGGATTGGATCATGTGCCAAGTGGGCACCTTGTTATTATGGTCCTTTCAAGATCCTTGAGAGGATTAGACTAGTGGCCAACAAACTTGCATTGCCTCCATGAAAGTTCATGATGTTTTCTATGTTTCATTGCTTAAGAGATATGTGCAGGAGGTTGATCATGCAATTTCTTTGTTTGTATTGCAGGTGGAACCAAAGAGAGAGTTCCAGCTAGAGCCTCAGTGCATTTTGTAGTGGAAACAACTCATGCTCTAGAACCAAGAATTTGAGGAAGTTAAAGTGTAATGGAAACACTTTGGGCTCGATGAAGCTACATGGGAGATGGTTTATCAGATGTGGGCTATGTATCCTTGCATATTTACTGGTTGAACATGTGTGTCTAGTATATATGTTTTGTTGTTGTATATATGTATATGTGTATTGTAGGTATTGCAATGAGTTGTCTTATAAAGATCCAACAAGAAGTATAATGTTATAAATACTGCTTTGAGCTAGGTTATAAATCTCTAATAAGTAGTATGGTGTTCATGGTTTCAGTACTTTGGAACTTTTTAAATGTTGCATTGAGGTACGTTATAAAGTTCCATGGGAAACGTGTTTTTTGGTTATAAACATCATTGAACTCTGAGGACGGTGTTCCCCCAAGGGGAAGGAATTTGTAACATCACCTGGTAGATCTTCCATGTAAATAAAATAAGACCATGTTCATCTGACACGTATTCCAAGTTTAATGGTGGGAAAAAATTATAATGGGCACCACTTGTGGTTTATATTTGGCTATGGAAATTAACTAAGTCATTGGCAAAGGAAAAGAGGCATTAATTTGTATTAAATTATAAAAATAAAGGAAATAGGAGAAAATAGAGATGAAGAGACATTAATGTGAATGCAAAGGAAATTAGAGGAAAATGAAGGAAAGTGAAGAAAATAGAGACATCAGTGATAAAAAGGCATCAAAGAAACAATTTGTAGATTTTTTATAGTTTTGGATTGAGCTCTTTTTCATTCTCTCACACTCTTGAACACTTTGATCATTCCTGGAGCACCCTTAGAGCACTCTAGCATTCTCTCGGATTTGGAAGAAGAAAAAAAAGGAAGAAAAGGGAAAGAAATGGAAAGCAAGAGAGTGAAAGGATACAGTTAGATAAACAACTACAATAAGGATACTTTGTAGGTAACAGGTTGCATGTGTGATTTCCTTGCTTTTTTTTGACACATGGTATATGGATGTGATTATCTAGTTATGTGTTATTATTAGTATGGATATTTTCATAGATTAAGAGTGGTTTCAACTTTGCCTTGCCATTTCGTGGATAGCCATGATTTAGTGGGTTCCCCATTTATATTTTTTGATTGGTACTCAGGTTCCCTATGACTGTTGATTGAAAAAAGCATTGTAGATCCCTGAAACAAATTGGGTTCCCTAGAGGCTATGGGTTGAGTTACTAATCCATGTAGCTTGTGGATTGGGACAAATTCTGTGCATCCCTGTCACAGTTTGGGTTCCCTATGACTATGGGTTGAGTTACTAGTTCCTAAACCCTTGGTTCTCTTGGGTGGAGACCGATCTGGTTGTTCTTAGTGATTTTTGGACCATACAAGTGAAATCACTATGGTTGAGGGTTGAGGTGGTTTTACCTTTGGAATCCTTGGTTGGTTTGGTTTTGGTTAACCCTTATGATCCCACATTTATGGTTGGAATATGGTGTGGGTTTGATTGGATGATAGAGATATTTGATTCAACCAATATGTGGTCAGGTGGTACGTGGAAGTCCCTAACATGGTTGGAATTTGCACATGTTAATATACGATATTTTCTTTTTGTGATCTATGAGAATTTGAATGGATTATGATGGTCATCTCATGGCTTCATTATCATGGTTTCTATTCTAGTTATATGTTGGTTAAATGATGTACTCTATCTATGGAAATTATTCATGATTGACAAGTTATTGAATGGTTGTTGAATGCATGGGATAATAGGTGTTGTTGCGGGTAGTCTGAAAGGGCATTGAGCCTTCTTGGTGATTCTCGTATGAATATTATCAGTTTATGATCAAATATGCAATCATGACCTATAAATTATATGTATGTCATATGTTTAACGAAATTTTCATCATGTGCTAGGCATGTACTAGTTTAGATTGTGATTAAGTTAGATTTATTAAGCATTTTTATCACTATTATCATGCTTCTAGAAAGTTATAGGTAGCTCTCAGTAGTGGTCTAGAGGCTAGCCTAAAAAAGTGGCTCAGATCTCATAACCGCTAGCACATAACTAGAGTTTTTGGGTCATAACCACATGGAAGAATGCTTATGAGTGTGATTATAGATTCATAACCACATGCAGAATATATCAAGGGTATGGTTATGGAGTTAGGTCATTGAAAATGGTTTTGACTCAAGGATTGATCCCCTAGGGTGGCTTGTAGACTCCTCAGTGATATGTAGTCCCTTAGGGATGGTTTTATGTTTTTACTTTGTATGCCCCACTTCCATAACAAGAATCTAGAGGTCGTGTCATATCATAGTGACATTCATCTCATGTTTATCCTAGAGAGCTTGTAGAAGTCGCTAAATGTGGGAGGATCTTGTTACAATTATGTAGGTCTTCATAGTTCGTCGTATTACTTTGTAATACTACCCAACATTTCCTAGTCGCAATAAGGCCATGGAACGGGTTATTGACATTTTTAATTCTAATTTTTTGGGTGACTAGATGTCCAGTTACAAAATACCATTGAATTCTAGAACTTTTGCAAGGTTAAATAATATGTTTATTAATGATGCAATTAATTTCTTAAATAGCCTAACAATAATATGTTAAAAGATAAAAAATGATACAAGTTGACCACTTGATTTTGTTTCTATAAAATTCATTTTAATAATCTTGTTGTAGCAAGATTTTGACTTTCAAAAAAAAATTGCATAATCCACAAGATGGAGTTTTATTGTTTTTATCTTCAAGTGATTATAGCAAATGTCCATGCACCTTGTAAATTAAAATGGTAAAAGACTTCAAACTTAGCAATTGGAGAACCCACATAAGGTAAAAGACTTATTGAAAAAAGTGTTGATATATTTTGAAAAATTGGTTAGATGCTAAATTAATTATTTGACTATCATGTTTGACCAATATTAAAAGAAGATACACTATATAACTCATATTATGAGGTATTAGTGGATTTTGATTGTAACCCAGTGTAATCAGAACACTATTAACACTATTCTATATTTAAAATAATTATAAGACATTAATAAACTGTCAGGCCAGGGTAACTCCAGAATGAATGAGCGAGAGAAAACTGATTATATTATTCATTAGCTAACATACATTTATATACATAAATATGGCGGATCAGTTC